>BQNB010083485.1:0-29024 GCA_026074375.1 Tanacetum coccineum
ATTAAATGTTGAATTAACCATAGTCGTTGATTATTTTAGTTAGACACGTGTCATTTTTTCACAATTTTTGCTTTTAGATGAGTTTCAAAAAAGCGTATTTTATATAGTAGGTAGATGCCAAGAAATCAATCATTATCTCCATCTCAATTTGATCTCATGAATGAATTTAAACTAACATTAAAAAAAACTTACTTTCATCATTTTTTTTTTCAAATATTAATATCTTTTAAACCGTTAATCGTTAATTAAAAAAAATATACAATCACGACGAGCATTTAATTCAGATATGCACTTTGATTTTTTTTTCGCTTTTTCACGTTTTTTTTGTTTTTTTACGCTTTTTCGTCTTTTTTTTCTTTTTTCTTCGTTGTTGAAACTTCATGAGAAATCACATGTGATTAAACACTAATTTTAATATTCTAATAAAATCATATGTGATATTAGAGTTAAATCACATATGATATGTAATAAAACCGTAGGATTTTAACACCAATATCACATGTGGTTTTTTTTAGTATATTCAAGTTAGTATTTAATCATATTTGATTCCTTCATACAAGTTTCAGCAACGAAAAAAACTTTAAAAACATGAAAAAAGCAAAAAAAAAATGTCAAAATTATATCAAAGTGTCCGTCTATAGAAAGATAATTAAATGATGGTCGTGACGGTATAATTCGTTTTGTTTAACGATTAACGGTTCATGAGATATTTAAATTATAAAAAATAGGTGAAATATTTAAATGTTGTTAATATCAACCATTGATTTATTTTTTATATAGATAGTTGGGATGAATCCCTTTGTATCCAAGAAAATAGTGGTAGCCAAAATAACTCAGGTCTATCTTTTGAAATGTAAAATGAATTAAGTTTGATATTTCATTATCTCATTCTTTTTACTAGTTATAAGTTCCGTGCACGCACTGAGTTTATACATGAATCAAATATATTTAAAAATTTTAGTTTAGTATATACGAATATATAAAAATTTGCTTGTGTTTAAAATTTTAGTTTTCACGTAAAAAAAATCGTTACATACTAATATCGATTTATTTTTTCTAAAAGATTTTTGTTGGATAAAAGATTTAACTTTATTTTTTAACTTTGTTGATATCATTGGTATGTGCTTAAATACACGTACCTTTTACCTAATAAAACGAGCTAAAAAGACTAAAAATGACCAAAAATACATTAAAAATGCATTGTATATGTGTATTTCGTGAATTGTGTCTTGCAGGTATGGATATGTCACAAAAAGGACAAAAATAAAGCAAATACGGACAAAACCAAGCACGGGAATGGAAAGAGTATAAAAAATCGAAGCCGAAGGCGTATTTATCCTTAATGGACCAACCCGTACCCATTTTATTGGGTCGGGTCAGCCCATTAAGAATAATACTTATAAAACCTAAGCCTTTTATTAATCTTTATAAAACCAATCCATTAAATCCTAACCTTGGCCCATGAAAATAACCCAAGCCCAAACACCAAAACACCGGGTAAAAATCCAAGTCAAAGTTATAGTATCCTAAGTCAAAATCACTGTTGATATTCTCTTTTCCCTCCTTTACATTTACAACGACAACACAAACCGCTCGAAGGGATTTGTTTTGTTTTCTGGTGGCATCTATGGACTTATCGGAACAAACTGCTTTTTGGTGTTGACCGTCCTCTAATAGCAGACATTTTTGATAGAGTGGTATCTAGTTCTTATAGTTGGTGTCGGTCTAGATGTACAAGATCTATTAGATGGGACAACTGGTATAAAACCCCTTATCTTATTTCCTTGTAATTTCCTAGCTCCTTGCTAGTTTTTATTTATAAATTGCCGTTCTAAAAAAAAAAAACACTTCCTTCTAGAAGAACAATCCTGACACACCTGACAACTACTTGTCCACGCTGGCAATCCCATAGCACATGATTGGTTGATGGGACGTGTATGCAATTCAACGTGTGAAATATGAGATTAATGATTGGATAGTAATCAAGGGCCAAGATTGAAGGGTTTAGGACGCTCCTAAAAGGCTAGAACCTTCCCTCATCCACTATAAATAGAAGGGAGATCACACAGTAGAAGATATATAATTTTTTTTCTAGCTTTTTAGTAGTTTAGTTGCTTATTTTGTAATCTTTTAGCTTATAGTCATTTTCTTAATGTAATTTCCTTTAAAGCATGCAATCTCGTTTGAGTATTAATAAAAGACAGTTTCATTTTGTTTTAAATTCTGTTTTTTTTATTAAGCTAATTGTTAAAATGTGGTTTGAATTTACTTAAATAAGCTCAATAAGCCCTTTATAACTAATAAGCTAGCCTTTATTCAGTTTAGCTTGTTTTAAGCTAAACTGAATAAGTCATTTACCAAAAATCCACTCAAATAACTGAATAAGCCACTTGGAAGATAAGCCAGAAAGGGAAGGGCTTATAGGGCTTGTAGATTTGAGCTCTTTTAAGCAATTTTAGATCCCTGTTTAGCTGGGATCAATGTACTTTTACTTTTATCTCTCAAAAGCTTATTATCTTATTTAGCTTATAAATCTGCTTAATGTGTGCTTATTATTGCTTTTATGTGCTTAATCAGTCTTAATATTGCTTAATATGTCTTAAATTCCAAGTTTTAATCATTTCATTTAGTTTTATTATAGTTTTATAAAATTTGTCCTGTTTTTAGTCTAATCAGCATATAAGCTTAGCTTATTGATAAGTGCTTAATTATGCTTAACCCCTCATTTTATTGCTTAATCCATCTAGTGTATAGCTTATCATGATCTGTTTTTATGTTTCATAAAGTTTCACTCAAAACAGTTTGAAAAATCCAAAAACATGGCTTATTTTTGTTCAGCTTATTTTAGTACTTATTCTACTTCAAGGATTGCTTAAATGTCCTTATTATGTTTAGGTATTGATCTGTTTTCATGATTTAAGTCTTTACTTAATATGTCTTAAGTTTTAAATGATTCTTAAGGTCTTAAAGGGGTGTTTGGCACAAGCAATTATAACAATAGTTAAAACTGCTTGTGTCCATTCAGGTCTTAAGGCCAACTCTGAAAAGCTTTGAATAAGCCTTAAAGTCAGTTTTCATAAAGATTTTGCAAGTCATATTTAGTTTTAAGGGTTAATCTATCTAAATTTTAGAATCTGTGAGTTTTTGCTTTTCAAACTACATATTTTTAGATTTTGCTTTCAAGTTGCTTTTAAGGTATAAATTTAGTTCTAATATGGTTCATTATGCACTAGAATGTAAGAGTGTTAGGTCTGCAATTGCTACTTAAAGTTTAGATACAATCTGTCCATTTTTCTTAAGTGTTAGTAAAGAAAGTTTTTGATCTTAGAATTTAACCTGGTATTAAGTTGTTCTAGGGTCTGAATTTGTTTGCACAAGCCTATTGGGTTACCCTCTTAATCTGTTTAAGCTTATTTTAGAATTTAGATTTTATTTGCTAGATTAATTTTAGGCCTGCAAATAGTATCTTAGTTTCTTATAAAAACTAAAAATCCAAAAAAAAGTTAGTAAGCAGTCACTTTTGCAGATCTTTTGTTGCTTATTTTCTTGTTCAAATTTTTTAAATTCAGCTTTTATGAGATGTATGGCCAGCAATCTTAATCTGTTTGTGGTTCTTAGCTTCTCACTTAAGCTTATCAGCTTTTAAATTTAGTGCCAAAAGTCTGTCAAGTACCTTGTGAGTTTTGACTGTTTTGAATTTTTCAGCTGTTTTTAGCTTATTGTCTTAGCTTATTTCTTTATCATTTGAGCTCATTAGGCTAGTGTTAAGTTCTGTTTCAGCTTATTTCCCTTTTAGTTTTAGCTTATTTTGTTTTGCCTTTAGCTTGTTTAGTCTTTAAAAGTCAAAACAGTAGTCACTTAGTTATAATAAGCAAATCTGTCAATTTAGATAGCTTTTTCCTGGCTTATTAATAAGATACTTCTCACCACTTCTTATTTTAATTTACTTCTCACTGGATCCCTACTATATATATATATATATATATATATATATATAGTTAAGATCAAATAAGAAGTTTTCTTAAAATAAGAAGGATAAGAAGTAACTATAACCGTATATCCGAGATGCACCGACTTAAATTAGATGCATCTCTATAATCTTAGATGCATTATAACGCATCATAATGTGTTTTCTAGCTTTTAATTAGATGCATATACGTATATTAGATGCATTTCATAATTTCTCTTGTTTTTTGTTCCTCTGCATGCGTCGAAATCATGAAAATCAATTTGCACCATCTACACATCAAATTAACTTTTGAAACTCAAAATGATGCATCTAAATGAATAGATGCATCTAATGCAAGTCGTAAAACTCATTTTGAGAAGATTGAGAAGGTTTTAAAAAATGATAGATTTTAACTTTGATTCAAGTTTTTCAAGCGTAAAACTCATTTTAATGTGATTATAATTCAAAATGTGTAAAAAAATCGAATCAATGTTAAAAAATCTCTCGTTTTTGCAATATAAGTAAAATATTGAATCTTCTATACAAATTTAAGGAATCATTACCATAACTCGATTTTAGCAATGATTTGTGAATCAAATTTGTGATTTATAGCTTTGATTCACTATTAAATGATGTTTACTTGTGAATCAAATCAAAAAATATGAATCAATTTGCTCAAACGTAGATTTCTCAATCTTCTCAAAATAAAAACATTGTCACCACTTCTTATTTTAATTTACTTCTCACTGGATCCCTACTATATATATATATACTTTGAAACCCGAATCAAATTTTTGGCGCCGTTGCTGGGGAAGTGTGTAACGAATATCGCGTTGAAGTTTGAAGATTCGTGTTTTGAAGAACCTTCCTCGTGAAGTTATCGTTTTGTTATTTTCTTTTATATAAAACTAAAAATACAAAAATATTTTATTTTTCTCAATTTATTTTCGTAGATTTATTAGAAAAACCAAAAAAAAACTTTTCCTAAAGTATTTAAAATACCAAAAAAAACAACAAAAACAACCGTTGTGTCACTTGTGAAATCGGCTCACCTTTAGATTACAAACTATAAGAGATGTATAAAGAGGGTTGATCCTACGATCTTCGACCCGAAAGGAGAAGGTTTTTAAAACGCTTCGCGCTTACCCGCTGATATGTGTGAAAACACATATCCATTTTATACCAAAAATGGCCCTAAAAAGATAAAATTGTGCTTTAAATGCTTGAATATTGCTTGTTTTGTCTTTGTGATTGTGTAGGTACGGATATTGCAAAAATCTCAAGAAAACGGTCAAAGCCGGACAAACACGAACACGAGAAAGGAAAAGAGAATACAAGAGCCAGGAGAATGCTATCAAAGGTCAACAAAAGTCAACTCTTGGTCAACCAAAGTCAACCACTAAATGTCAAAAACCCAAATTTCCCAAATCAGTCCCTCAAATTTAAATCAAATTCATAAAAAAGTCCCTTAGCCCTAACGGTGTTATCTCTTAACACTATAAGAGATAACACTCGTTATCCTTTTTATAAAGCCTAAGCCCAAGCCCAAATACCCGGCCCAAAACCCTTAATAAGCCCCAAAGTCAAACATATAAAACCCGGGTCAAAGAAAGTCAAACGCACCCTTTATAAAAGAAAAGGCGTGGGAAAGTAAGTTATTATTGTTCACCGTCTTCGACCTTTTACCCAACGTCACAATCATAGGGTAAAATTCAATTGACAACACGGCAAGCAAATTCAAGTGGCTAAGTACAACATGGCAGGGATAAACGTCACATAAGCCCTCTCATTGGCCAATCCCCACAAGAGATGACACGGAGGCAAGGGAGAAAACACACCAAAATGATGGGATTTGCACTAAAACGTATAGAAAAGAAGCACAAAAGCCTCTGACACACGGATTGCCACGTTGGCAATCCGTGTGATCAAAATCTAATCCAACGATGGAGAGAGAGCATCCAATGATTGAAAGGAATGTATGGACAAGATTAAGAGGATGATATAACTGAATCAGGACCTAGAAGCTTCTCCAGGTAGTATAAATACAAGAAATCACTCACAAGAAAAGGGATCTAGGAGTAGCTTATAAATTAGCTTATAAATTAGCTTTTGTAATTTTCAGTTAAAATGTTTTAGATTAATGTCTGTTTGATGTAATTTCCTTTTTCAATATTGTAAGCAGTCTTTCATTAATAGAATTCGAATTTTATCTTACTAAAACTCACTTTTACTCAAACTTTGTCTAATAAGCTAGTAATGTTACATAAGCTTCTCATAAGCTCATACAAGCTCTTTGAGTCTCTAAGCTCAAATTGAGCTATTAATAAGCTCTTAATATACTTAAATCTAAAAATCAGTCTTAATACCTTTGCTTATTATGGATTTGAGCTACTTGGATGATAAGCTTAACTTGGAAGAGCTTATGGGACCTTACCAGCTTATCCTTGGATAAGCTGGAGCTTGTAGACAGCTCAATTGAGCCTTTATTGCCTTTGTTTAGCTAAGGCCTTTGTAAGTTTTCTTTATCCTTTCTATCTTTAAATTCCTAGTCTATTTTGCTTATTCTGCTTACCTGCTAGCTTATTTGTGCTTAATCTTGTCTCATTGTGCTTATTAATCATGTTTGATCATCTGTTTTCAGCATATGTAGTGTAGATCTTAGGTTTTCATATTTTGTCTTATAAATCATTAAAAATCCAAAAATATTTAGCATAATGAGTAGTTATTAGATTCTAGCTTATTTGATTGTTAGTATAAGCTCATAAGATCTGTTTTTGGCTATTTGTTATCTGGTATTGAACTTTTGCTCATTAAATCTTACATTCATAAGCTAGAAATGGATTTAAGTGCAATAAAGGGGTGTTTGGGACAAGCAGTATTAACTACAAGTTAATACTGTTTGTGGTCCTTTTATCCTTTAGTTACATTTGAATTTCCAAAACTAGGTTATAAGTGCAGGATTTATAAGTTTGATTAGGAACAATTAAGTTTTCATAAGTTTTCTTATTGCTATATTAAACCTGTGAAAATTCTGCCAATTCTAGTTTCAAGCTCAGATAGAATTTAGCTAATCTAGTTTTATTATTTGAGTTGATTTAGGTGTTTTATTAAGTGTTGCATTTAGTTTTTAAGGTCTGCATTTTTAAGTTTTGTGTCCTCGTTAAGTTGCTAAATTGCATCAGAATACTATTCAAAGGGATAAATGGCTATTTTTATAAATCAGATGTAAATCTTGTTGTTAGGATTGGATTTTGGGTTACAGATAGGTCTAGGGTAATAGTTAATAAGTTTGAATTTGCTTTTTGAAGTTAAGATCATTTGATTATCTGCTTTTAGCTTTTAAAATAGCTTTTTGTCTTTTCAATTTCAAAAGCAACAGTACCAAGTGTTCTTTGTATAAGCTGTTTTCAACAAGCTTTTTCAATAAGCAATTGAATTTCAAAATTGTTTCTGAAAGATGTTTTAGAGAGTTTTTTAGTTGTAGTTTAATCTAGTATAGCTTAATATTGCATAAGGATCCAAGAGCTTATAAAAAAATAAGCTCAAAGATCCCTGTAGGGACTGTTTGGTTTTAAGTTTTTTATAAGTGCTTATTTTAAATTTCTAGCTTATGGCTTGTTTTGTGTGCTTATTCTTGTTCATTTAGCTCTTTAGATTAGTATTAGCTTATTAGTAACTTAATTTGTCATAAACTTAGCTTATTGTGGTCTTTTAGATTATCAGTTTAAGAAAAATACCAAAAAAATGAGTTAAGTGTTTCTGTCTAGATTTAAGCTATTTAATAGCTTATTGGACTTTCATAAATGTTTTTTTATTATATTTTTAGTTCTAATTAGTTCATTAGCTTAGGTTTAGCATATTATAGCTTAATTAGGCTTAACTTTAGCTTATTTAATCTACTAGCTTATTTAGTTTAAGGAAAAAACCAAAAAATAGTAGCTAAGTAGTTTCTGTCAAGTTATAAGCTATTTAACAGCTTATTTAGGGCTTTTTATAAAAAACTTCGCAAAATCTATTTCTTATACTCATTTTTACTTATAAGCTTTAAAAGTTGTTTTAGCTTATTTCGTGGCTTATTCATTAAGCTATGATCCCAAGCTTATTTTTCCTAGGTTCTATTTAGTTTAAGCTATTTTCTGTATTTTTTTTCTAGAATTTTTATAATTCGTTTAGTATTTTTAAACATTTATTTTTATTAAAAACTTTAAAAATTCATAAAAAATACAAAAATAATCAAAAAAATAATTTTCTTTTTTCTAAAATTTTCTTTTATCATAAAGTTTCTAGGAAAATTAGTTTTACTTTCGTAGGGTTAAAATTGCAAAATTTCATTTTTTAAAGAACGGGATTCGTTACCGTTCTCATTTTTTCGTGTTTTAAAGCTCATTTCAACTCCGTTTTTGTTCTAGTTTTCTTTAAACTTACTTTTTAGTCAATTAGAGTCCATTTAAAAAGAAAAATTCAATTTAGGTTTAATTTTAGAAATTTAGGGTTTTTGACTTCCATTTAGGGTTCCCTTTTTGCGTTTTAGTTAAAGTTTAATTTCCCGTTATTTGTTTTCGTGCTTAATTGTTATCAATTGTTGTTTTCAATTTGTAGAAGTAGATAATCAAATCAATATTTGTCCTAAATTCAAATCATTGTCCGAACATCAAACGTGGTTTCAATTTCACAAATCGTTGGGGAATAACGACCTGGGAATCATACTTCCCGGTTAATATACGTATTATTATTATATATATTTGTGAAGATTTTCCTTTCTACCTTTGTCCTCAAGGGTAGTTTGGGAATTTTCCATCATATTATATATTTTATTATTACGTGTGTTGGTTTACTACGAATCAATTTTTGGCGCCGCTGCCGGGGATTTGTGATTAAGATTCTTTCGTTTGAAGTTTGTTGATCGTGATTTGGAGAACCTTTCGTTTTCGAAAGTTACGCTTTTAAGAAAATCAAAAATAAAAAAATTAAAAAATTAAAAAATTAAAAAATATTTTTTCTTTTCTTTTTAGAGCGTGCTTGGTATGATACAGGGGGATTTGTAGATACCTTTCGTTTATCAGAAAGTTACGCTTTTAAGAAAATCAAAAATTAAAAAATATAAAAAGTAAAAAATATTTTTCTTTCCTTTTTAGTATAAGTAGAAGATTAAAAAACAAAAATAAAAAAAATATTTGCTTTTTCATTTTTTCTCGTTAATTAGCGACTAAAAAGTTACAAAGTTGGTAAAAGAACACCAACAAATAATACCTTCCATTGAGGTATTATCCATCAATAAGTTCCCAACTCGAATCAAAGATTTAAAAACTTGTCATTTGTGTCATTTACGAGGAACGACTCACCTTAAAAAGTAAAATTTTTAAGAGCTACCGTGAAGTAAGTTTGATTATTTGGTTCAAGTTGTCTGTTTCTTGTTCGTTAAAATAAGATTGTGAATAAAACTTTTGAAAAACCCAAAAAATATTTTTCTAGTTTTCTTTAAATAGTGCACTGCGCACTAGACGTTCAAATTAATCCTAATAATTCAAACGTACAATTTCCAAGAACTCGAAAAAAGACAAGTTTCTAACAAAGTCGAACCCAGATTCGAACTATTGTAACAACCAATGGCTGAACGTAACCAGGAGAGCACTCCGTTGCCCCCACTCAGACGGAAGGTACTTAGGAGCTATTGTTTTACTAGAAATCAACAATGCCGATCATTTAGAAATTAAGACAAATTTGCTTCAGTTGGTTTCAAGCTAACCCCGTTTTAACGGTCGTGAGAATGAGAATCCTTTATGCTCACTAATTAAATTTCAAGAGAATTACCTTCGACTTTAAACGATTTTAGAGAATGTGCCAAACGATGTATTAAGCTTATGATGTTTCCATATTCGGCTCGAGGGAGCCGCCTAAAACTTGGTACGCAGTAAAGAAATCCACCCAATTCAAATCTTGACTTGGGAGGATCTCATTTTTTAGTTACCAAGTTCACAGTTAACAATTTTTCCCTCCTTAAAAAACCACTCACTTAAAGAATGAAAATTTCTCGTTTTTACATCCAAAAATTCGATGATACTTTTAGTTAAGCTGGGAACTGATTTAAGGAGTTGGCTTTAGAGCATGTCCTCACTACGGATTTTACGGAGTTAACCTCAAGTTGCTACCTTTTACCAATGGTTTAAAAATGAACAAGACTCCTTAAATGCCGCGACGGGTGGAAATATTTTGAGTAAAATGACTAGAGGGGCTTTAAACATAATTGAGAATAAGTCAAAAGTTTGTTATTCACGTAATAGATTAAATGCTTCTAGGATGAATGCTACTTCTATTAAAACGGATAAGAGGATCGATAAGCTTGCGGATCAACTTTCGACCTTAGTCGAGATTATTTCTAAGAAAGTTGTCACTCCCGCTCTAGTTAAGGCGGTTGAGGAATCTTGTGTTACTTGTTGTGGTGCCCATTCTTGGTATAATTGTCCGGTGACCGATAACCAACAGACAATCTGGGTGCTAGTGTTTGTGCGATAAGGGTACTTTACATCATGCTAAAACACTCTGAAATCCGTCCGTTTGTAATCAAATGGGCTAACACCGGTTTTGCTTTGTGCAATAATGGTCAAAAATCGGTCTTAATCAGAATCAAGTTCATGCGCCCGCATATTCACTTCGACCCACTCGCGGCCGGGAATAATCTTTAATGGAAATCAAGGTTTTCAAATCTCAAAATATCATGACTCTAAAATTTCAAAACCAAGGATTTCAAAACCAACATTTTCAAGTGCCTAATAATCAAGTTCAACAAGAGATTTCAAATGATTTTTCAAGTTACAAGAGGAATAATGTATCAGCATGTGTGGATATGCAAAAGTCAATCAATTGTTGAAAAATGAGACCTTCATGAGATGAAAATTCAGAACCGAATAAAATATCAAAAGCCGTCATGATGAATCAACAAACCACTTTTCAAAATAATTTGCAAAAACATTGATTTTATGGATTGTTTCAAAACCAAAGGCCTAAACTTCGGGGTACTCTTTCCCCGAGTAAAAAAACAAAAAAAACAATTCCAAATCCGAAGGGTGAGATGAAAGCAATCACTACTCGAAGTGGTGTTGCATTATGAGGGAACATCGATTCCTTCTAATTCTTCTCCTAAAAGGGTTTAGATGGAACAGATAAACCGAGGTAACAACGGATAAAGAGCAAACTATTTCCAAGTGGACGAGTTCCTGGGTTTAAATACCACCTCCGGTTATTCCCATTTTTATTAACGGGACCAGATTTGTTCCGATGCTTACCTAAAACCATTCCCATTCCAGAATCCGATATTCCAAAAAGTTTACCTAAGCCAAATATCCCATACCCTTCACAACGTGATGTTCAAAAGTCTCGTGACAAAGCTTCGAATCAAATGGAGAAGATCTTCCAAATCTTTCAAGATTTGCGCTTCGACATTAGTTTCGCAGATGCTTTACTTTTGATGCCAAGATTTGCTCCTACGATTAAGAGTTTGCTCATGAATAAGGAAAAGTTGCTTGAGTTAGCTAAGATTCCATTGAACGAGAATTGCTCGGCGATGCTTCTCAAAAAGTTCCCGAAATGCTTGGGATCCCCCGCGAGTTTCTTATTTCCATGTAATTTCCCAGGATTTGAGGTATGCCACGCCTTTGGCCGATCTTGAGTGCGAGCATAAATCTTATGACCTCTTTCATATTTGGGAAAAAGCTTTCTATGCCTGAACTTACACCAACACTAGGTGCTTTAGGAGTTAGCAGATCCGTTCAAATTATTATTCCTAAAGGACTCGGCCGAAAAGATGTTTTTTGTCACAAAGTTAGGAAATTTCATTTTCCTACCGACTTTGTTGTTGTCGATTTCGAAGCTGATCCTCGAGTGCCTCTCATACTTGGGAGATCCTTTTTGAGGACCGGTCGTGCTTTAATAGATGTTTATGGAGAGGAAATAACCCTTCGGGTTGATAGCGAAGCCGTCACTTTTAATCTAGATCAAACCACGAGATACACCTCTACAAATGACAAATCGGGAAACCGAATTGACATCATTGATGCAGTTTGTGAGGAGTATGCTCCGGAATTGCTAGGATTTCCTAATGCTTCGGGTGACAATCCCACCCCGACGTCTGAGCCATTTACTTCCGAATTCATTTTGGAAGAAATTGAAGCTTATCTTAAGGATGATTCAATTTCACCGAAAATTGATTATGCCGATTGCAATCCGGAGGAAGATATTTGTTTGATTGAAAAATTGTTAAATATTGGACCCGTTTCAACTTCTACGATGGTCCTTAAACAAAGGAAGTGACCGAGGCAAAATCTTCAATCTGATAGAGCCTCCGGAGATTTAGAGTTATGAGATTTACCGTCTCACTTTAGAATATGCTTTTCTTGAGGGAAAACGATTAGTTACCCAGATTATTATTGGCAAAAGGTTTAAAAATGATGAAAATATGCTCTTCTTAAAGTGCTCAAATCTCACAAAAGGGCCATTGCTTGGAAAAATCACCGAACATCAAGGGTATCGACCCTCGTTTTTGTAACCCACAAATCTTGATGGAAGATGATTTACAAACATTACGTTCAGAGTCAAAACAGGTTAACCCAAAAAGAATTCATGAGGTCTAGCAAATAAGTGGTCCTAATACTTCTTGTTGCCGGAATGATTTAACCGATCTCTGACAGCCCCATTGGGTTAGTCCAGTGCTTGTTGTTCCCAAGAAAGGTGGAATAAGTGTCGTTGCTAATGGAGGGGAAAATGAATTAATTTTCGAAACGGTTTAGTTACCGGATGGAGAGTTTGTATCGACTATAGGAAATTAAATGAAGCAACTCGAAAAGATCATTTTCCATTACCGTTTATGGATCAGATGATCGAAAGATTAGCTGGGAATGAGTTCTATTGTTTTTTAGATGGATTTTCAGGATACTTCCAAATACCAATAGATCCCCAAGACCAGGAGAAAACTACTTTCACATGCCCGTATGGAACTTTCGCGTACCGTACGCCATTGCCATTTGGTTTTGTGTAATGCTCCGGTTACTTTTCATCGGTGTTATGATGGCCATATTTCCATGATATGGATCGAAAAAACCAAGGAAGTGTTTATGGATGTTTATGGGGTTTCTTGGGGATACGTTTAGATTCTGGGCCTCTCTATTTAGAAAAGATGATAAAACGGTGTGAAGACACGAATTTAGTTCTTAATTGGGAGAAGTGCCACTTTATGTGTAAAGAAGGCATTGTTGTTAGGACATAAAATTTCAAAGGCGGGGAATTGAGGTCGATTCGTTGCTAAATCGATGTTATTGCTAAGCTCACTCACCCGACTACAGTTAAAGGTATTTGGAGTTTCTTAGGCATGTAGGCTTTTTACCGTCCGATTTTTCCAAGACTTTTCTAAAATTGCTAGAACAATGACCCACCTTCTTGAGAAGGAAACACGTTTGTGTTTTCCTAAAGATTGTTTTGATGCTTTGTTCATCTCTTAAAAAGAAGCTTCACCGAAGCTCCTATCTAAGTTAGTCCTTGGATTGGAAACTTCCATTCAAAATCATGTGTGATATGCAAGTGATTTCGCAGATTGGTGCAGTTCTTGGGACAGCGAAAGGATGAAGCATTTTAGCCTATACATTATGCTAGTAAGGACTAATGACTGAAGCTCAAATTCATTACACTACCAGGAAATGGAAAAAAAGCTTGCCGTTGTGTTATGCTTTTGGAAAATGTTTCGACCTTATCGTGTCTTATCCAAAAGCATAGTGTATACGGATCACTCGGCTTTAAAGTACCTTATGAACAAACAAGACGCTAAGCCGAGGTTGCTCCGGTGGGTTCTTCTCCTACAAGAATTTGATATCACCATCCGTGATAAAAAAGGAAAAGTGATGAACCTTCCGGCAGGACATTTTATCTGATTGAGAATCCTCATATGGATGTGTTTAGAAAAAAAGACATAAATGAACAATTTTCCTTTTAGAAACTCTTGGAGTTGATTTCATAGTGAAAAAACCTCATGGTTTGCGGACTATGCAAATTACCATGCGGGGAATTTTATTATCAAAGGAATGTCAACTCAACAAAACGATCCTAGATGAGTTTAAAACGATCTTATCAATTGGTATCAGAGCCATGGGGCTCTTGATCTAGGATCTACAAGGTTGATGAAGGTACTGCTAAGGATATTCGAAAGTACTGCTTCTATTCGAAAGTACTGCTCATTATGCTCAAAGTACTGCTCGTTGTGAAAGTACCGCTGTTATGTTCGAAGGTACTGCTAGTTTCATCCGAGAAGTTAGTTTATACTGCTAGCTTTGTTCGATATCGGACAGAGCGTAATTTTTGGTTCTCGGATGTGAAGACGATATCGTACAGTGCATATTTTTGGATGGATTTGAATCTCAAATGCTTCGTTTAAGGGGAAGATAATAATGGCTCGTATTTGGAGATTTATTGAAGAGGTGATTATGAAGAAAATCGAATATTGCTTATTTGATGTCGTAGTTGAGTT
This sequence comes from Tanacetum coccineum, assembly GCA_026074375.1. Lineage (NCBI taxonomy): Eukaryota > Viridiplantae > Streptophyta > Magnoliopsida > Asterales > Asteraceae > Tanacetum > Tanacetum coccineum. Next base: position 14,460 of record BQNB010083485.1, read on the forward strand.
TCACAGGTGCGTGTCTTATCATATCTTAAAGTTGTGGTTGGCTTTTAAGATAACTTGTTCGTGCTTACAATGGTGTGACGAAGACTTGACGAATCTAGCAAGGGTGTGTGATTTTTCTTATGGTGCTTAATGCTCACACTTGCTATCACTTTAAGGAGTTACGTTGTTGTGCTCAGTGTCTCATATAGATGAGGATTTTGTCAAGAGGTTGCGGTCTACTTATATTTCATAGATTTACTTATAAGTTCGACGTCACGTGGATAGTGCAAGACATAAGACACAAGTTTGGGAAATTCAACTTCTTCAACAAATTTGTTATACTCAGTTTTCTTCATCAGTAATCATTACATAGAGCCTACATAGTTCGAGATTCAAGAGATGGTAAACATATGGGTTTCAGGGGAAGCTTATTGTTTAAAATGTTTAACCATCTACATAGACCACTTAAGGAGAAGTGTTTCAAAGTTGCATATCTTCAGAAGCCCCTATTGGATGAGTACAAAAAAGTGGAAAAGACTACAAGATATATATTTGCAGTTATTTTATGTGTGGTGGCATGTTCAAAGATCTTAATCAGGGGAAGCTTGAAGATTGTTTTCATTCATAGAAGATTGTTTTGTAATATCAAAATAGGGGAAGATTTTAGATCTCAGATTTGATGATTACAAAATTACATATGCATAAATGAAGACGAATGAAACAACAAGGGATTAATATGATACTTTGGTATTCTACATATGGAAGAATTAAAAGTTGAAAGATTTCCATGAAGATAAGCATTGAAAAGTCAAAGAATATCAAAGATAAAGGAAGGTTTTAATTAGTTTTAATTATCTTCCAAATACAAATTAAGTTAGCTTCCTATGTAAGCTAGGTTTTCTTGTAAACCCTCTATATAAAGGGTATTAGAGGGGTCTGTTTTGGAATATCCATCATAGTTAGATCTCTCCAATGAGAGTCTAATAGTTAGTAGATAGTAATAGATGTATGATAGACATCTATGTATTAGTTAGTATAGCTCCAAGGATCATTTGATCATGGGGATATAGTGAATAAAGAAAACCTTGAAGTAACATTGATGTTCTTATTTATTCTGCTGCATATTATGTTATTTAATATTATTATATCCTAGATGGGCTAATTGATTCTCCACATGCTTGTGCAATATTTCAAGTCATACCTAAAGTTTCACATCTTCATGTTGTGAAAAGAATCCTTAGATACTTAAAAGGCCAACCTAAATTAGGCCTTTGGTATCCTAAGGACTCACCAGTTGACTTGGAAGCTTATACTAACAGTGACTATGCTAGTGCAAGTTTAGACAGGAAATCCATAACAGGAGGTTGTCAATTTCTTAGAAGTAGATTGATTTCATGGCAATGCAAGAAGCAAACTATAGTTGCCACCTCTACTACTGAAGCAGAATATGTAACTGCTGCTAGTTGTTGTGGACAAGTACTGTGGATTCAAAATCAAATGCTGGATTATGGATACAATTTCATGAATACCAAGATTTTTATTGACAATGAAAGCACCATGTGCATAGTTAAGAATCCAGTGTTTCACTCAAAGACAAAGCACATTGAGATTAGGCATCACTTTATTAGAGATTCCAATGAGAAGAAGCTTATTTAGATGATCAAGATTCACACAGATCTGAATGTTGCAGACTTGCTCACAAAAGCATTTGATGTTGGCAGATTTCAATATCTTATTGCAAGTATTGGAATGCTTAAATTCTGAAGTATTGATATGCTTGAAATGAAATGGAATAGCAGCTGATGATGCAATTCAAGTTAGTGTTGTTGGACTAAATTACTACTGGTATGTATAATTACTACTGCTGGTATAATTACTTTTGTGAGACTAAAGAGAAAATAAAAATAGATAGAGAGAAAAAGTGAGCTTAAAAGAATAGAGAGAAAATAAAAATAGACAGAGATAATAGTAAGCAAAAAGAAATGGGAGATGTTGTGAGTTTAAAAATAGAAAGAGAGATGTGTGAATGAAGAACAGAAAGAGTGTATCGGTGAGAAAAAGAAATGAGAGATGTAGCGAGTTCAAAAACAGAAAAAGAGATGTGTGAAACAAAAACAGACAAAGTGATTCAGTGAGAAAAAGAATTGAGAGAAAAAGTGAGAATAAAAACAGAAAGAGAGCTTGTGAGAATCAAAATTGATGTTGAAAATGATTTTGGAATGAATTTGAGGTTAACACTGGTGCCTTAAAAGTTAATACTGCTAGGCATTACTTAGTACTGCTAGGCATTATTTAGTATTGTTAGTCTAAAACTTAGTACTGCTGGGCATTATTTAGTATTGTTAGGCTAAACATAGTACTACTATAATACTATTAGTACTGTTTGGGGTATAACAGATTTTTGGCAATTAAATATAGCCGTTGAGATATTTCTGCCAAATATTTCGCTTATAGGTGTCCTTAATTTGGATAATTCTTGATATTTCTTTCACTCATAAGATTTTCTCACGATAAAGAAACAATTGTATTCAGTCGGTCCAATCAAAACCTTAAGTGCTCTCTATATAATCTCAATTGACTTTGCCACACACATATACTCTTATAAACGAATCTAACCCAGACCTCAATCAACTATGGCTAATTTGGAATTCTGTGACACACACAACATGACACATATCAATTTCATATCAAAATAGACCCTAAAAATATCAAAAACATATTAAAAATGGCAAAGATATGTTTGTTTTTGTGTTTTGTGTTTGCAGGTACGGATAAGACAAAAATCACGAGAAAACAGTCAAATACGGACAAACACGGACACGGGAAATGGAAGAGCACAAAAAAGAAGCCGAGAAATCAAATCAGGACAAAAAGTCAGGCCTTAGTCAATAAAAGTCAACACTAGAAGACATAAATCCCAAGTTACAATACTAGTCCCTCGAGTTTCCAAAGTTACACAAATGGTCCCTAACCTTAATTGGGCCATAAACCCTTTTATCTTACCCGAAACCCTTTACCTAAGTCATCAGCCAAAAGCCCATAACCTTTTTCACTAAGTCCAGGGACTAGTTTTGCCTAAATTCAAAACTGCACTTGGCTTATATTTCATATTTTTCACAAAAGAGAACGACCAAAGTTGCCAATTGCCTAAACTTACCCTTTTTAACCTTTTCAATTAAAATTAAGGGCGGGAAAGTTTGGTGTTACTGTTCACCGTCTCCTTCATCACTTAAACCATGGTAAATCATAGGGCAATTACAATTGAAGGTTCAAAAGAGTAATTCAATGGTTCAAGTACAAAATGGCAGGGTCATTACATCATCATAAACCCTCATTGGTCAAGCCAATCAAAGGGAATGCCACATGGACCTAAGAGAAAGCACAAGTGAAATGGGATTTTACTCTATTATCACTCACAGAAGTAAAACAAGGTCACATCACACGGAATGCCACGTTGGCAATCCGTGTGATGACCAAAGAGATCTAACGGATGAGATTGCTTCCCAATGATTAGCAAAAGATCAAAGGCCAAGAAATCAAGGAGCGTGTAACTGATTTTGGTGCTAGAACCTTCTTGGAGTGCTATAAATAGAGGCCACTTCTCACACACAAAGGACGTAGCTTTTAGTTTTAGATTTTAGCTTAAATTTAGCTTATGTAATTTTCATTTAAAACTTGTGTAATTTCCTTTTCAATATTGTAATCAAGCTTTTATATTAATGAAATTGTGTTTTTGCTTTCAAACAATCTGTCAAAAGCTCTCTTACTTCACTTATAAGCTCTCAATAAGCCAAAATGTTAAGCTACAATGTCATAAGCTACTCATAAGCTCTCATAAGTCTCTAAGCTTATGATTGAGCTCAAGTTTTATCTTAATATACTTAAACTCTAAAATCAGATATAAACCTTTGCTTATTGGTACTTTTGGATTTATGGAAGGGGAGCTAGTCATGGAAGAGCTCCTATGGACTTCACTGGCTTATCTTAGGATAAGCCAGAGCTGTTGATAAGCTCATTTGAGCATAAGCTTCTGTTTAGCTGAAGCCAATGGTAAGTTTCTCATTTAATTTCTTTGTACTTAAATTTCAGCTTAGTAATTGCTTATTAGTGTAGTTCTGCTTATTTGCTTAATCTAATTGCTTATTTGTGCTTATAAATGTCTAATTGTGCTTATCTATCATGTTTCTTAATCTGTTTTTAGTTTTAGTATTATAGATCTTAGTTTTTCAAAATTTTTGTCTAAAAAAATCATAAAAACCAAAAAAAGTAGTTAAGCATAGTATAGATCTTTGATTCCTAGCTTATTCAGTTGTTAATTCAGGTTTGTTAAGTTTGGTATAAGCTACTAGTTATCTGGTAATCAAGTTATGTTCACTAGTTCTCAAAATTATAAGCTTAATCAATTTTGTCAATAGTTAAAGGGGTGTTTGGTTTAGTTCTATTAGACCATCAAAAGTCAAAAGTTCTTTGTGATTTCTCTTTGGTTAGTTTTGTCATCATATTTGATAAAGTTTTAAGTAGATTTGTGGGATCAGTTTAAGTTTAAAATCAGTTTATGGCTTAAAAAGTTAATCCAGCACCAGGGGAGTTTGTTGCTTATCTGTTGCTAGCTTAAATTTGATTCAAGCTCTTGTGAGCTTGAAATTTGTTTGTGTCAAGTTTATCTACACTCATTGAGTGCATCAAGTGCATAACACAACCTTTGCTCCTGCATTTGAGTTTGTGTCTCTTGGTAAAGTGCATCAGCAGTAGTAACCTTAGTTACTACTGTTGTCTTTTAAGCTTTAATTTAGCCTAGTATTAGTAGCTTTTAATCCTTCGAATTTAGTAGAATTTTAGCTTATATTTAGCTTAGTATAGATTAAGATTTATTTTTCATTTTCTAGCTTAATTGTTAGGGTTAATTTGCTTTTTAAAGTCATCAAAATCCTCAAAAAGACCAAAAACAGTAGTAAACTTAGCTTAGTCTTTAAAATTGAATTTCTAGCTTATAAGATTTAGTTTAATGGATTATATTTGTAGCTTTATAGTTGATTGATAAGACCTAATAAGCTCAGCTTCTGTCTAAAATTATTGAGCATTTTAGCTTAAGTGTATTTTGAGATTTTTGAGTTGCTTTCTGAGTTTGCAAATTTAAACTTAAATTTTAGTTAGCTTTTAGTGTTTCATGTTCAAATAGCTTGTTAAATTTAGCTTCCTTACATAATTAGCTTCTAGGAACAACTTTTAGATTTAAATTTATGTTTAAAATGAGTTGTATGCAAGCTTTTAAGTATAAACTAGCTAATTGATTTATCATAAGCCCACTTTCTGAGTCTGCCACTTTCATAAGCTGTTTTTTAGTTTATTTTTGAGTTTAAGCTTATGTTGTTTTTGTTAAAGTTGTTAAGAATAGCTTAATCTACAACTTTGATCTTTTGAGTTTTCAAAAATAAAAATAAAATGTCCAGACTCGAACCCACGACCTCACCCACACAATACACACGTCTTACCAGTTTGCTTCAATAGCTCATCCAACCATTACTTGCACAATAAATTCTTTATATTCATTTTGCCAAATAAGCCTTATAAGCTGTTACAGCTTATTTCGTGGCTTATTTGATAAGCTGTGACTTTGGGCTTATTTTTCTGAGGATTTAAATAGTTTAAGCTATTTTCTGTCATTTTTCTAGAATTTTTAGAGTTCATTTAGTATTTTTAATCTTTTATTTTCATTAAAAACTTTAAAAAATCATAAATAATAGAAAAATAATCAGAAAAATATAAATCTTTTTTAGAAAATTTTCTTTTATCCTAAAGTTCATAGGAAAAATACTTTTGCTTTCGTAGGGTCTAATTTGCAAAAGTTCATTTTCAAAAGAACGGGATTCGTTCTCATTTTCAATTTTGAGGTTTTAACGTTCATTTCAACTCCGTTTTTGTTCTAGTTTTCTTTAAACTTGTTTTTTTAGTCAAATAGAGTCCATTTAAAAAGGAAAATTTAAGCTAGGTTTATTTTTAGTGATTTAAGGTTTTTGACCTCCGATTAAGGGTCCCGTTTTGCGTTTTTTTTTAATTTCCCGTTATTTGTCTTAGTGCTTAATTGTTTTAATTTGTTTATCTCAACTTTTAAAAGTAGTTAATCAAATCATCCTTTGTTTCCAATTCAAATCATTGTCCGAACAACAATCGAGGTTTCAATTTCACAAATCGTTGGGGAAACGACCCGGGAAATCATACTTTCCGGTTAATATACGTATTATATTATATTATATATATTTTGAAGAGTTTCCTTTTACCTTTGTCCTCAAGGGTAAATTGGTGATTTTCCATAGTATTATATATATTATTTTACGTGTGTTAAAATTGACGAATCAATTTTTGGCGCCGTTGCCGGGGATTTGTGATTAAGATTCTATCGTTTGAAGTTTGTTGATTGGATTTGAAGACCCTTTCATTTTTGAAAGTTTTGTTTTTGTTAAAAAAATAATAAAAAAATATAAAATATAAAAAAAAATATTTTCCTTTTCTTTTTTAGTATAATTATCATATATATAAAAAAAATCAAAAATATAAAAAAAAATTCCAAAAAAAAAATATAAAAAAATAAAAAAAAATTGGTAAAAGAACACCAACAAATAATACCTTCAATTGAGGTATTATCATAATAAGTTCCCAACTCGAATCAAAGATTTAAAAACTTACCATTTGTGTCACTTACGAGATACGGCTCACCTTAAAAAGTAAAATTTTTAAGAGCTACCGTGAAGTAAGTTTGATTATTTGGTTCAAGTTGTCTTTCTCGTTGTCCGTTAAAATTAGATTGTGAATAAACTTTAGAAAATCCAAAAATATTTTTCTTATTTTTCTATTTTTCTTTTCAATAGTGCATGCGCACTAGACGTTCTAATTATCCTAATTCAAACGTCACAATTCCAAGTTGTCGGAGAAAACAAGTTTTTAACATAGTCGAACCCAAGATTCGAACTATTGTTGCACCTATGGCAGAACGTACCATGGAGGAGCTACTCCGTGCCCCCACGGAAGGGTACGGAGAAGCTATTGTTTTACCAGAAATCAATGCCGATCATTTTGAGATTAAGACGAATTTGCTTCAGTTAGTTCAAGCTAACCCGTTTTACGGTCGTGAAAACGATAATCCTCATGCTCATATTAATAGTTTCAAAAGGATTACCTCGACTTTACGATTTAGGAATGTGCCTAACGATGTGATTAAGCTTATGATGTTTCCATATTCGCTCGAGGGAGCCGCTAAAACTTGGTACGAGAAAGAACCACCAAATTCAATCTTGACTTGGGAGGATCTCGTTACCAAGTTCGTTAACCAATTTTTTATTTTTAGTTATTTTTTTTTTTTTTTTTCGGATTTTTTAGTGTGTTTGAGTTTTTTTTTCCCTCCCCTAAAAAACCACGCACTAAAGAATGAAATTTCTTGTTTTACACAAAAATTCGAGGAAACTTTTAGTGAAGCTTGGGAACGATTTAAGGAGTTGCTTAGAGCATGCCCCCATCACGGATTTACGGAGTTAACTCAAGTTGATACCTTTTACAATGGTTTAAACGACAATGAACAAGACTCCTTAAATGCCGCTGCGGGTGGAAATCTTTTGAGTAAAACGACTAGAGAGGCCTTAAACATAATTGAGAACAAATCAAAAGTGCGTTATTCACGAAATAAACCAAATGCTTCTAGGGTAAATGCTACTTTTGGTAAAATGGATGAGAGAATTGATAAGCTTGCAGATCAACTTTCGACCTTAGTCGAGATTGTTTCTAAAAAAGTTATCACTCCCGCTCCAGTTAAAGCGGTTGAGGAATCTTATGTCACATGTGGTGGTGCTCATTCTTGGTATAATTGTTCGGCTACCGATAACAATCAGGTTAGTGTTTTTGCGACTACGGGTACTTACAATCAAGTTAACCCTCCAAACCGTATTACAGTTAGTAATCAAATGGCACCACAAGGTTTTGCTCCAGTGCAAAACAATGGTCAAAATAGGTTTAATCAGAATCATGTTCACGGGAATAACTTTAATCGGGGGAATAATTTTCATGGAAATCAAGGTTTTCAAAATCAAAATAATCATGCTCCAAATTTTCAAAACCAAGGATTTCAAAACCAACCTTTTCAAGTGCCTAATAATCAAATTTAACAAGAGATTTCAAATGATTTTTCAAGTTACAAGAGGAATAATGATCAGATGTTAAGGAACATGCAAAGTCAAATCAATTCGTTGAAAGGAGACCTTAAGAATGAAATTCAGAACACGATAAAATCTCAACAAGCCGTCATGATGAATCAACAAACCACCTTTCAAAATAATTTGCAAAACATGATTTGTGGATTGTTTCAAAACCAAGCCTCAACTTTGGGTACTCTTCCGAGTAACACCATTCCAAACCCGAAAGGTGAGATAAAAGCAATCACTACTCGAAGTGATGTTGCTTATGAGGGACCTTCGATTCCTACTAATCCTTCTCCTAAAAAGGTAGTAGAACGAGAAACCGAGGGGACAACGGATAAAGAGCAAACAAATTTCCAAGGAAGTACCGCTCAAATCCCACCTTCGGTTATCCCCATTTCTATTCCAGAACCCGATGTTTCGACGACTTTACCTAAAACCATTCCCATTCCGGAATCCGATATTCCAAAGAGTTTACCTAAGCCAAATATCTCATATCCTTCACGACGTGATGATCAAAAGTTCCGTGACAAAGCTTCGAATCAAATGGAGAAGATCTTCCAAATCTTTCAAGATTTGTGCTTCGACATTAGTTTCGCAGATGCTTTACTTTTGATGCCAAGATTTGCTCCTACGATTAAGAGTTTGCTCATGAATAAGGTAAAGTTGCTTGAGTAAGCTAAGATTCTATTGAATGAGAATTTCTCGGTGATGCTTCTAAAAAAGCTTCCCGAAAAGCTTGGAGATCCCGGCAAGTTTCTTATTCTATATAATTTCCCAGGAATAGAGGTATGCCACGCCTTGGCCGATCTTGGTGCGAGCATAAATCTTATGCCTCTTTCTATTTGGAAAAATCTTTCTCTGCCTGAACTTACACCAACTCGGATGACTTTAGAATTAGCGGACCGATCAATTACTTATCCTAAAGGACTCGCCGAAGACGTTTTTGTCAAAGTTGGGAAATTTCATTTTCCTACCGATTTTGTTGTTGTCGATTTCGAAGCTGATCCTCGAGTACCTCTCATACTTGGGAGATCCTTTTTGAGGACCGGTCGTGCTTTAATAGATGTTTATGGAGAGGAAATAACCCTTGGGGTTGATAATGAAGCCGTAACTTTTAATCTAGATCAAACCACGAGATACTCCTCTACAAATGACAAGTCGGTAAACCGAATTGACATCATTGATGCAATTTATGAGGAGTATACTCCGGAATTGCTAGGATTTCCTAATTCTTCGGGTGGCAATCCCACCCCGACGTGTTAGCCATTTACTTCTGAATTCATTTTGGAAGAAATTGAAGCTTATCTTAAGGATGACTCTATTTCACCGGAAATTGATCATGCTGATTGCAATCCGGAGGAAGATATTTGTTTGATTGAAAAGTTGTTAAATAATGACCCGTTTCAACTTCCTCTGATGGACCTTAAACAAAGTGAAGTGACCGAGGCAAAATCTTCAATTAAAGAGCCTCCGAAATTAGAATTAAAAGATTTGGGACTTTTATTTGATGTTATATGATCAGTAAAATGCTGGTATAATCAAAAATGAGAAAAACTTGTACACTTATGATCTTATATGACAAAATGGGGCTCCTATACATGAACTTTAGGTAAAATGGAATAAATTATAAAGTTTTTGCCTTATCAGGTATATGAAGGACTTATAAACTTTGGACAAATGACTTTGAATGGGGATTTATGGAATAATATACATATGTATATGATATATATAAATGTGTAAGGTCTGTGTAAAAAGTATAAAGTGGTATAATATAAAAAACAAGGCCAAAAATGAATTTAGAATGTCCATTGCAAATATTCTGTCCCAAAGTGCTAAAAAATATACTTATTTTTTTGTTTTTATAAGATAATAAATTTCACGCGATTCGAAAAGGTAACAGATACTTGTTAAACGGATTAATTACGAAAAGTTACGTTAAAAAAGAGTTATCGTTAATAATACGAAGTCGTAAGGAATTTTTATAAAAAAATTTTTATTAAATATTAATTAAACTGCAAGTGTTGATTTCTTTAACAAATAATACATATTTTTAGGATTCTAAATATGATAAGAATCGTAATTTTTCAATTAATAAGACTTACGAGTTATGAATTTCGCAAGCTTTAGACAATTAATACTTTTATAAACTATTTTTATAAAAGTTACTATTCATGACAGAATGTTATATTTTTGTAATCCTCATTAAATATATACAAACTATCAATTACGAGATCGTCCTCGAAAGAATCGTTAAAAACGGAGCTATAACGAATAAAATACGACATTTACGGGTTTTACGACAACAAATACGAATTATATAAAATACATGTCTGTTATGAACAGAAACGTTACTGTTACATCAGGGGACAAAATGTATGAAAAATGTCAGATATCGATCTTTAACCCGTCTTTTACGATAAAGATGGCAAAGAAACGCGGGAGAACGTGGTTTTTTTTTTTTTTTTTTAAATCGCGAACGTTACGCCAGTTTTGCTAAAACGGTAAAATTATAAAGTTTTAACTTCTTACAAACAATTTGACAAAAAACCATTAGTTGGTGACTTTGAGTATTATAGAATATTATGTGGTTTCAAAAGTACTATATTTACTAGGGTGTTTCATAATGAGGCCCTCTTCGGGATGCGTTGATCGACGATGTTGGTGGATTTTCGATTTTAAAGTGTCTAACCATCGTACGTCATGTCATGACCTTTTAATTATGATAGCCCGAACGATAGTTACGATTGTAATACCAACTTAGGATTATAATTCAATGTTATCAATTAAAGTACTCGGGTATTATACGACCTATGATAATTTAGGTTGCATTCGATCTTTTACGTGACGCTTTATCTGCGATATTTGGATTATCAGAACTCAAGGTGAGTTCATAGCCCCACGTTTTACATGCTTTTGTTTTACAAAGTTTTTGGGGTGAAAAACATGCAATGTTTTTACTACTGGCACATGTGGGTTTAAGTTTCACTTTATGATTACATGTTTGCCTAAAGTAGCAATAACCCAATTTGAGGCCATTATCATGAAATGTTAATTAGGAGCGCGATTGTTTTAAATTGATCTATTGGTTTAACAAACCCCGATTGGTTGTGATTTGCTATCACTAGTGAAACGAACGTATACCATGTCGAATAAAGGATGTTGCGGGTTAGAACATCACCACGGGCAAAGTAGGCCATTAATTTGGCATCCATACACGTCAAGCTTCAGTGTCATGAGCTTAGAGCAACGTAATTACATTTATATGATGTCTGCATTTGTTGCATTATCATACACTTGGGAGATCTTGTGGTCCTACAATATATGATTTATCAAACCTATGAATTCACCAACATTATTGTTGACGTTTTAAAGCAATGTTTTTCAGGGGATCAATAAGCACGAGGTGCAATGGATACATTGGTGGTTTTGAATTGGATATCATGCATTAAAGATTTTGTCACATTTCATTTTGTTGTTTGTTATGGGCTGAAAATCTTTGTATTTTGATCAAGTGAACAAGTTAAGCTTCGGGCTTATGTAACAATTATTGTGTTAAATCCAATGTATCGTTTTCAAACGACTTTTTGGTCGTTCTATATATATCTTGTGTTGTTGATCTATGAAGTAACACGCCCCGGACCCTTATTCCGCTGCGACCCAATTTGGGGGTGTTACAGATTGGTATCAAGAGCCAAGGTTATAGAGAACCAGGTCAAATGTTTTTGCTGGACTATAACCGTTTTCAAAAGTTGTTTTATAACAAAGGGATTACACGGGACATACATATGTGCATACATTCATGCATACACTACTTGTTGCATTAGTTGGTTGGACTAGATGCATTCATAATTGATATACGTGTTTATATTATAGTACATATATTACTATGAGGGTATATTGCATATATACAAAGATGAGTTTGCATTCTTTCGCGCAACTCTACAATTATTTATATAATGGCTATTTATATAAATAGGGGAATATTTCTTTAGGCAAGGTAGTACGATAAGCTCGTAGGTCCTAAGCGCTACCTAAACATTAAGCTATCGAATATGATACCTTACCATCATTCATTTATGCCATAAGTGCATACTCGTATTTACCATACCAGCCTTATATAATATATTTATATAAGTTAAGTTTTGCTCGTTGCAAGCTGTTATGTTCTCATTATCGACAGTTACCTACACATCTGTTCATATTAGTTCCGAGCCATAGAAATTCCAGTTAGCTTCTGATGAGGAGCTAGAGGGACCAATGAAGGATCAGCCTCTATCTGCTGATGCCTCACCTACAGCCCTATCACCAAGCTACATTGCTAACTTCAATCTGGAGGAGGATGAAGAGGACCCTAATGAGGATCCTATGGACTATTCTACCAACAAAAGAGACAATTCTGATGATGAGTCATCTGATGATGACAAAGATGATGATAATGTTGAGAAGGATGAGGAGGATGAGGAGGAGGAGGAGCACCTAGCTCCGGCTGACCCTTCTGCTGTACCTACAGATGATCCTATCCCCTTAAGCTGAGAATACAAAGGCATTTGAGACTGATGAGTCTACTTCTACATCACCCACCTCTCCACACCAATTCATAAGTCGATATGTTATCGTTGTACATTAGATGTCCAACGGATGAGTCGATACGTTATCGTTGTACATTAGATGTCTAATGGATAAGTCGATATGTTATCGTTGTAGTTATTCGACGGATGAGTCGATATGTTATCGTTGAACATTAGATGTTCAAAGGATGACTCGATATGTTATCGTTGTACATTAGATGTTTAACATATGAGTCGATATGTTGTCATTGTACATTAGATGTTTAACGGATGAGTCAATATGTTATCGTTGTACATTAGATGTTCAACGGATGACTTGATATGTTATTGTTGTATATTAGATGTCCAACGGATGAGTCGATATTTTGTCGTTGTACATTAGATGTTCAACGGATGACTTGATATGTTGTCGTTGTACATTAGATGTCCAACGGATGAGTCGATATGTTATCGTTGTACATTAGATGTTCAACGGATGACTCGATATGTTATCGTTGTACATTAGATGTTCAATGAATGAGTCAATGTGTTGTCGTTGTACATTAGATGTCCAATGGATGTGTCGATATCTTATCGTTGTAAATTAGATGTTTAACGGAAGAGTCGATATGTTATAGTTGTACATTAAATGTTCAACGGGTGAGTCGATATGTTGTCGTTGTAGATTAGATGTTCAACGGATGAGTCGATATGTTATCGTTGTACATTAGATGTCTAACGAATGAGTCGATATGTTATCGTTGTACATTAGATGTCCAACGGATGAGTCAATATGTTATTGTTGTACAATATATGTCCAACGGATGAGTCTATATGATATTGTTGTACATTATATGTCCAACGGATGAGTTGATATGTTATCTTTCTACATTAGATGTCCAACGGATGAGTCGATATGTTATCGTTGTACATTAGATATTCAACGGATGACTCGATATTTTGTCGTTGTACATTAGATGTCCAACAGATGAGTCGATATGTTATCGTTGTACATTAGATGTCCAACGGATGAGTCGATATGTTATCGTTGTACATTAGATGTCCAACGGATGAGTCGGTATGTTATCGTTGTACATTAGATGTCCAACGGATGAGTCGATATGATATCATTGTACATTAGATGTCCAACGGATCACTCAATATGATATCATTGAATATTAGATGTTCAACGGATGAGTCGATATGTTATCGTTGTACATTAGATTTTCAACGGATGAGTCGATATGTTATCGTTGTACATTAGATGTTCAACGGATGAGTCGATATGTTATCGTTGTACATTAGATTTTCAACGGATGAGTCGATATGTTATCGTTGTACATTAGATATTCAACGGATGAGTCAATATGTTATCATTGTACATTAGATGTTCAACGGGTGAGTCAATCTATTTTCGTTGTAGATTAGATGTTCAGCGGATGAGTCGATATGTTATCGTTGTACATTAGATGTCTAACGGATGAGTCGATATGTTATCGTTGTATATTAGATGTCTAACGGATGAGTCGATATGTTATCGTTGTAAATTATATGTCTAACGGATGAGTCTATATGTTATCGTTATACATTAGATGTCTAACAGATGAATCGATATGTTATCGTTCTACATTAGATGTCCAACGGATGAGTCGATATGTTATCCTTGTACATTAGATGTTCAATGGATGACTCGTTATGTTATCATTATACATTAGATGTTCGACGGATGAGTTGATATGTTGTTGTTGTACATTAGATGTTCAATGGATGATTCGATATGTTATCGTTGTACATTAGATGTTCAACGGGTGAGTCGATGTGTTGTTGTTGTACATTAGATGTCCAACGGATGA
>BQNB010083486.1:3098-29024 GCA_026074375.1 Tanacetum coccineum
ATCTAATTTACTTCCAATGTGTTCATAAATATGTCAAGAACAATAATTAATTTATAAAACTATATAAATTAATTTATAACTTATAGTTAAACAACTAGTTAAATAATTTATCCAACACTTGTAGTATATCAAAATTAGTACTTTCTTGTATTCTTACATACTTGTAAACTCTTTTCAACATGTGTATGTATTTACTTGATTATGTATGATCCTTGATCTCTTTATAAACTTTGTAAAATATAACTAAGTGGTGATTTAACTAAATAAACAATATGTATAAAAATATGTAAGTAATTGAAATGAAAGTGTAGAGTTTTTGTGTGAACCTTGAGTGAATGAGAAAATTGATGAACACAACTAAACCCTAATTCAAACCCTTATGTTTGATTCTAACCTAAACCCACTTGTATGTTCTTGTAATCTTGCTTCAAAAATCAAACCAAGATGTTTCTTGTTTGTGTTTTTGGAACCAGACCCAAGAGAGAAACAAAAGGAGAGTATGTGTGTTATTTTCTTTGTGAAGTGAAGTATTAGATGTAAACTTGTTTATAAAGGAAAATGGAGCATGGATAATTGAATTAAACAAGTGTTTAGAGGACATAATAGGATTGGACATGAGCTTGCATGCTTGATGTGTTTGGTTTGGTTCTTGTCATGCCTAAGTGACTAAAAGGAGAAAAAAGATGGCTCTTGGTGGCTTGAATCCAAAGGTCAAAGACTTAGGTATGATACATTGGTTATGGTTTATTGTTTAATAAACAAAAGTGAGTTTAATGGAGATTTGTATGTATTTTATACATGTGGTCGGTTATAATAGGGCTTCTAGAAAGAAGTTTTATAAAAAATTTGAGTATTGGGTATTATTGTGGGTATTTGTTGAAGTATAGAAATGTAGTGGTGTTTTCATGCATGCATAAATGTAAATTATTGTGAAATGTAAACGTTTCACGTACCGTATAAAAATAAAATATGTAAAGTTAATAACTATCATCGTAATAATTATATAACACTTGTTTGACGTAAACTTTTATTTGTTTGATGTCGGTTTACTTTGATTGTTGATTTTTTTAGTTTATGCGATTTAACTAAACGGTTGAAATTAAAAGTAAACGCGTAAAAGTATAAAATAAATAATTAAGAGTTTGTAGTCGTAAAATGACTTGAAAATGTAAATTGTTACAGTCTCCTCGTGTTAAAAGAGTTTCGTCCCGAAATTCAGTTTGAGTTGCCTTTCGGGGTGGTGTTGGTGAAGGGGTGCGGATACTCATCCTAATCCTCCTAATATGTGCTAATCAACTTTGTTATCTTAATATAGATAGTATTGTCAAGACGGTTTTTAACTCCTTGATTATACCACGAAGACCTTTAGGATTTGGTGTAAGATGATGTCGACTTTATATAGTAAGGTGGCGTAAAGGTCTACTTAGTTGCTATGATTACTAATTTGGTTTCCCATGACAAACACGTTTTATGAAACACTGATAACATCAAATAGTTAATACATTTTAATATTAAATTCCTTATGAAAATGCTTATAAATATGTTATAAATATTTGAAAACGTTACTTAAATTTTTATATTTAGTTTTCAGGGATCAAGTGAGCATTTAAGCAAAAGACATGGGATTTGGACATGAAATGCGCTAAAGTAAAGAGTTTAAGGCTTGTTACGGCGTAACATCACCGAAGGATTACACCGTAACATATTTTAAAGAAGAAATGAGTCATCACAGCTTTTACGGTGTAAGTCCTCTTCTACTTTACGCCGTAACATTCAAAATTTATAGAAGATGATTTTTCTAGAGTCATCGTTACGGCGTAACATCGGCGACAAGGTTACGCAATAACGTCATTTTAGCCTAGAAGATTAGAAGCCTACGTATCAAGGTTACGGCATAACGTCTCATAAGGGTTATGCCATAATAGTTTCAAAAAGTATAAATAGAGCCCTCATCCGGATCATTCATCATCACTCACATCCACAACTCACAACATAACATCAAGGGGTGAAACAAGCCCCTAATGTCCGAAGCATTTCACCAGAAGGTCCAAGGGAGAAGTCACTTTACATATTTCTTGTATTTAATCATTCATAACATGATGATAGAGACTGGTATTCCATACCTCGAGACCACTTCTTTCAAGTAAAGTCTCGTCAATCTCTCCATCTTATCAGTTTCTTTTATTGGCAAAAAGTAAGCAGACTTGGTAAAATGATCTACAATCACCAAATGGTATCATAACCACTTGACGTCTTAGAAAACTTCATGATAAAATTCATGGTGATGTTATCTTACTTCCATTCATATATCTCCGGCTGTACCAATAAACCAGATGGTTTTTGGTGTTTAGTTTTGACCTTCGAGCATGTCAAACACTTGCTGACATCTGCTTTTATGTTGGGCCACCAATACAACTTCTTCAAATCTTGGTACATCTTGTCAAAACCTAGATGGATTGAATACTTTGACTTATGTAATTCATGCATAATCAAAGTCCTAAAGGTCACCAAGATGGTAACAACTTTTGTTCTCCAAACTATAACATTGCCGTTCACGGTTCAAGCTTCTTGGAACATACCTCTATCATTTCCATCTTGAAGTTTTTTGTTTTCCTTGTCTCAGTCTGAGCGTTTAAAATTTGTGCAGGCATATCACACAGTAGTCCAAAACTAAGCTCAAAAACTCGTAATGGCTTAATCCTTTCTTTTCGGGCCTTAAGCATCGGGCCCACTACGTTTGCCTTCCGGGTGTTAACGAATTTCGCTATAGTATCATTAGCAATTTCACCAACGTCGTGCCTCATTGTTCAACTCCTTTGATCAAAGATGTGTGGCAAGGCTCTTATGATCAGTGAACACGATACATTTCATTTGTAAAGTAGTGTCTCAATTTTAGAGCGAACACTACCGCTTAATTCCAAATCATGAGTTGTGTAATTCTTCTCATGAATCTTCAGTTGTCGAGAAGCGTAAGCTATAACCTTCTCCCTTTGCATTAACACAGCACCCAAACCTTTATGCAAAGCATCGCAATAAACTATAAAGTCTTTGTTTAAAGTTCACTTCGGGTAAACCAAAAAATTAGCGCCACTCCTATTATTTTGCTTAACAGTGAAAAGTCTTTCTCCTTATCTCCTATAATCAAACCTTTACACCCTTGTGAGTTAGTTTGGTCATCGACTTAGCAATCTTTGAAAATCCTTCATAAATCTTTGGGTAGTAAGGCAAGACCCTAAAATTTGAGGTCTCTGCGGAGTCTTAAGCGAGATTCCCAATCTTTAATGGATTCGATCTTGGCGGGATCCACGTGAATGCCTTGACTATCATTCACGTGACTGAGAAATTGTACTTTAGGGATCTAAAATTCACATTTATAGAATTTTACATACAACTCCTCCTTCTTAACAAATCTAAAATTAACTTAAGGTGCTCCTCGTGCTCTTGCTGGTTCTTCGAGTAGATCAAAATATCATCAATAAAGACAACCATAAACTTGTCCAAATACGGCTTGCACACCCGATTCATGAGATCCATAAATACCGCTGGTGCGTTCGTTAAACCGAATGGCATAACCTGAAACTCGTAATGACCATAACGAGTCCTAAATGCGGTCTTTGGGATATATTCTTCACGAACTCTGTGTTGATGATAACCCGATCTCAAGTCAATCTTCGAGTAGATACTCGCAGTTGATCGAATAAATCGTCAATCCTTGGAAGCGGATAACGGTTCTTCCCCGTCAGCTTATTTAGTTCTCTATAGTCGATGCACATCCAAAACGATCCATCCTTCTTCTTGACAAACAAAACCGAAGCTCCCTAAGGTGAGAAACTTGGTCTTATAAAGCCTTTGTCGAAAAGCTCTTGCAATTGGTCCGACAATTCTTTCATCTCGGATGGGGATAATCGATAAGGCGCCCGTGCCACAGGTGCACCACTAGGTACCAAGTCAATTTGAAACTTCACTTGTCGGGTTGGTGGGATACCGGCAAGTCCTCGGGAAATACTTCGGGAAAATCACACACTATCGGAACATCCTTAATTGCTTCTCATCCGACTTGTCTTCGGCCTTCTTCTCAGTCATGTGTGCCAAAAAGACATGACATCCTTTTAGCAAATACTTATGAGTCTTGGGGCATGCAATAATATTTAATCGCGACTCGCTTCCATGGTTGCTTCTGTCACCACGAATAATTAGGGTCTCGTTGTCGAAGGGAATACGGACAATCTTTTCGTTACAGACGATCACAACATGATACTTTGATAGCCAATCCATACTGATTATGACGTCAAAACTACCAAGTTCTATGGGCATGAGGTCGATGTTGAATGGATGATTGAGAAAGTTTAAAGTATAACCCCGTATTATGGTATTAACTCTTATTATTTTTCTATCGGCTAGTTCCACGTCATAATAATTGTTTAATGTGGCTGGGATGATATCAATTAATGAACTAAATGCAGTCGACACAAAACTTCTATCGGCACCGGTATCAAATAAAATGGAAGCATAACGGTTATTGAGGAGGAACGTACCCGTAACGACGTTCAAATCCGGGTTTGCCTTATCTCCTCCCAAAGCATAGGCCCTCCCACGAGCTTCACCATTCCCAGACTGATTCCTACAGTTCTTGTTCTTTAAATTTGGGCAATCTTTCTTGTAGTGCCCTTGGATTCCACATTCAAAACATGTAACAACCTTTTGTATTGCCCCGGGGGCGAAATCGCAAAAGCTCGAGACTGAAAAAGAAAACACGAAATATTAAAGCTAAATAAAAACTAATTTGCAGCAAGGAGTCTTCATATCGTACAAGTAGCGACAGAAGCGTTGTAACACCCCCAAAATGGGTCGCAGCGTAAATATGTCCGGGGTGTTACTTCATGAATATATTGCACAAGATATGAGATAACGACCTCTAAATGAGTCATTTTGAAAGATACAATGATTTAACTTCAAAGTTTGTTACAAAAGCACCATGCTTTAATTGTTCACCAATATTAAAACGTAAAGATTTTAATACATAACCAAATGTCCAAAAGTAATGTAGTAAATCTTTCGTGATATGAGACTCCAAAATGTGACTCGAAATGGTGCTTCCTAAGATGCTATTGATGACATCAAATAACGTCTATTTTATAGCATCATTTATCACATGTAAATTACCCATTTTGTATAATTATTGCATGAATTGGTACTTAATTGCTTAAAATTGTTATTTGCAGTAATTATGGAGTAATTTGTGAAGTTTATATAAAAGGCACGTATTTTGGAGCATAAACGAAGAGTTTGAGAAAGTCTATTGATCTGACAGCAAATACGTCGTATTATTCTAGACCTATACGACGTATCCAAGACTTTGACGAATTAAAAGACCATTGCCTGACTTTGAAGAATACGTCGTATCCACATCAACAATACGCCGTATATAATACTTTGTTCAACAGAGAAGAACCAATTGGGTTTACCTGAATACGTCATATCCATCAAGGAAGATACAGCGTATTCGTGCCTGTACTTCACAAATAAACCACCAAGGATCAAGACCCAATACAATAAGTCCGATACGCCATATCGAGGAGGTCTGATACGCCGTATCTAGGAGGTCCGATACGCCGTATCCATATCAGCTCAAGAAAATTCTGGAATATTTTATTCTTAGAGCCCTCGCCAAGTCATCTAATACGTCGTATTGAGCTTCTCAATACGTCGTATCGAACCGACTTCCAGACCACTATATATAGATGACCCAAAACTTAGTTTTGTGTATGGAAGTGAATCCCTAAACCACCAAGTCGACCAAGAGACGAATAAAGGAGCATAAAAGGTCAGAAAAGAGCCTCAAGATCATAGGAAAACTCTTGTAATCTTCGCGCAACCGAATACGCGTTCGATTGAGGTTTCTTTATTTTAATCGTTCATATATCAAACCGTGTGTATTTTTACAATGACTATCGGCTAATACCTTTGGGTATCAGCCATGTTTATGAATATCTAATGTTTTGTTTGTTTATCTTGATTGCTTAATTTATCATTGATTGTTGTTTATGTTTATCAATTTATACTTGTTTACGTGCTTAAGTATGCGACCTATCATTCAACTGGGTCTAGTCCTACATATTTAATGCGCTGCAACTTTGGTGTTGTTTGGGCGTAGGCTAAGAGTCTGGATAGCTCTCTATATTGAAATTTATATATCTAGAATCATAGGATCACAAATATTGAGCTTAGTTGAGCCATAAGGTGACCTTGGTATCAACGAGTACGTTCTTATTCCATTGGTAAGGACTCGGACAGTGGACTACTAGTATATAAAGAGCCGTTAAGCAGTAAGTGGGTAAAGTCTCGATGAGCTAGGGTTTAGTAAGAGCACCATTACTTAGATCCTAAGATAGATTATAATCAACATAAGGATGCTTTATGCGGATGCGTCTAATTGTGACAAAATTAGCGTGTCTAGGTCTTAGGAAGAAGTACCGCCTAAGTCTAGGAATGATATGCCCTTCGAGATAAGACAATCATTGCACTAAATAAACAAACCTGCGTTTTATCGGATTATTCATGGTTGATACGTTTTCCTTACATTAGTTCTCGACCGTTCCTCTATCGTTTGTTTGTCTTCTTGTGTGTGTTTATTGCTTTACTTGTCATCAAAACCTTAGGTTAGATACACAAAACCATGCCAGTCTCTCAGGCTGAAACCCCCTTTTTGCATTAGTTTTAGGTTTAACTTAGATAACTAAAATACTGATAGAATTAGGAATTAACGCTCTCGCTCTTAGTGATCAACACTCTACTTACCACGAAACTCCATCTGATCGGGTACACTGCCCGTTAAAGTGTTGTTTTTAGGTAAAGTCGACATAAAATAAATAGTAAAATTTAATACATAAATAACACTGTCAAAACCTATATTTTGGTCCAACATCTCGTCTTATTTCGTCATACTATTAAGCCCACCCATTTTGGCGGCAAAAACACGCAACCTTGCTTTTACGCAAACTCTGTGTTCATGATACAGATTTTGTTTCTAAGCGACCCCAAAGTTTGAGTTAATTTTTCAAAAACATATAGCCTTTAACCAGCAACTACCTTGATTTCATGACAGTTCTTGTTTGATGAGTTGTAAAATTATGCTTCAAGTTGCTACATGGCTAAAGACCTTTGATGAATTCACTCGAGGATGGGTGATATAACACCCCCATTTTGACAAATTATAGCAATCGAAGCTAATCTGGTATTATTTCATATACAACAGTCATAAACAATATCCAAACGACTGAAAAGAGACTTTAAATGTAAAATTAGTTATCATACAATTATTTCATCAAAGTTTTATAAGAAGAAGAGATCCAAAAATCTAAACCATAAGCTTGAATGATAACAGTTTAGGACTATCAGTCAAGTCCGTGCCACTCCGTGCCATAAGTTGCTCAGTTACCTAAGATAAACATGCTAAAAGAGTCAACACAAAGGTTGAGTGAAATTCATAGGTTTATGTTCACATTTGAATACAAGTTCAATAGTGGGTTACGTTGTTATACACCCATAAGTGTAATAATTGCAATGAGTACAATTATTATAGAAAACAGTATTATTGCCCTAAGCTCATGACACCGAGACCTTGAGATAATCAATAATCACAAGAAGTTGCCCCAACGGGTGCCTTTGCCAAACACCCGCATAGTGATTCAAAATGAAGTTGCGCTTAGTACCAGAAAGTAAATGGTACACCAACAGAGGGAGTATCAGTCCAATAATCTATCACAGCAATTTTGCGCTTACTCCGAAAAGTAATTAACGGTTCATGATAGTGGGGTCTTAATGGCAAAAGTAAGAACTTAGGCAATAATGCATCAGAATAGCATACAGTTGGAAAAATTACTTGTATTCATGATTATTAAATCATGTATCCCCCTTCGCAGGGTTTATGAACCTTTCAAAGATTTAAATGCGAGCTATGAACTCACCTTAACGGAAAATCAGAAATTGAAGGGGGTGCAAAGAATATCAAGTGAAAGTAACAGTCTCGTCACCAACTGGGGTAATATGTCAAGTCATAGTGTGATGGTTTATGTTTCAAAACTTCATAAAGTTGCAAACGATTACATTGATTTATTATGTTTGATGGAAAAATGTATCACTGTTCGGAGCTCTCATAATCCCAAGGCATGTAGTATCAGTTTATGGATAGTCAGGGCACTATAAATCGTAAACCCAACTAACTGTCAAAACTAATAACCCCAATGGAACCCCACATAAAATTCCCTAGTACGTGATACGATAAGAAATTTGAAGTTCTTCAATAACAAGTCGATGATAAATTACAATTAATTATATAACGTAATGTTTTATAATGCGTCGATCGATGATTAATAACGATAAATGTGTCGGGTTTTAATAAAATCAAGTCTTATAATATTAATATATATTTTTATAATTTATATAAAAATATTATATTTTATATTTTTAAGTTTGCAAAAATGGCAATAAATACCCTTGATTTATAAACTTTACAAATGATAATTTTAAAGTCCTTTTATATATAAAGTATATATAATTTAAACCTTTAACTTTAGAACTTGGCAAAACAGCCCCTTGTAGTTATAACTTTAGGAAAATGACATTTTCAGCCCCTTTAGTTATAAATTTCAGAAAGTTATGATATATACCCCTATGCATGAAAACATTTGCAAAATCAAAGTCCAAAATTCATAATTTTGATATTTTTTTTTTTTTTTTATTTTGAATCCAAAAAGAGTTTTAAGCTTATGGCTTATTAAATAGAGGCCTAAAATAAGTAAGTTTCGAGCTTATAGCTCGGAAAGGCGTATGAGCTTAAAAGATCAAAATGGGTGTGTATGGTTTAGGAAAACCAAAACCGAATGGGTTTGTGAATCAAAAGCTTAAACAAGAGTTTACACATGATCTTAAGAAGTTTATTAAAGTTTCAAAACAGAATATGAGCTTATTGAACAAGCTTTTGAGCTTATAAGGGTCGAACGAGCTTATTAGGGTTACAGTTTGGTTTTAAAAGAGATTTAAACGATTTTTATTATATGAAAAGGTTAAAACAGGGTAAGACATGATCTAAGAACATTATATAAACATGTAGAATGGATTTAGGCTTACTAGAACTCGAAATGTAGCGAAATGGGTTAAAACAGGTCAAAGCCCCACGTATTGATTTGGAAACGAGTTTAAGACTTCTAGCTCGACTTCTATGGTTTCAATTCTTCTCCATGGCTTCTAGTATTTCTGCTTGAGTGACCATTTGAGTGTATAGTGAGTTTGTGAATGAGCTTGAAGTGTTTGAAGTCTCGGCTATTTATAGGAGGTCGAAACTTGGTGACCAAGTCGAATAGGGTGATGTGGTGGCCAAACTAGATTAGGGTGAGTAATTATAAGCTACTTAAAAATAGCATTGAGAAAGGATGTAAAGGAGATTATGAGGCCCAGTTTGCCAAGAATATGACAAGGCAATGTATACCTTGGTGATCAAGGTTTAAACGTGGGTATAGGTGAGTAGAGTGGTGAGTGAGATGCTTAAGATGACAAGGAGGTGAGTCATGAAGGTGTTAAGATGATAGGTTAGGTTTTAATAGTTTAAAATGGGTGGAAATGGGTTACGGGTCAAAATGAGGCACGGGTTAGGGTTTATGTTTATAGTTTAGGGTTTTGCGAGCTAAGGTTAAGTTTAGGGCTTGGATTAGGGTTTAGGATTAGTGTTAGGGTTAGGGTTAGGATTAAGATCAAGGTTATGTTAAAGAATTGGGTTCGATATGTTTAGGTTTTGGTTTCATATAAAAAAAACTAAACTAGGGTTTTTAGATTTAGGGTTTAGATCGATTAGGGTTAGGGTTTAGGGCTAAATATCGTGCATTGTGATGCTAGTATGTTATGCTAAAGGAATGGTACGAAATTCGTTTGAATTTTGGAGGGAAAATGGCAAAGTTTGAATTTGTGCTTCATGGATTTGTACATTGAGCTTAAATGACTTGTACATTGACTTGGAGGGAATGATTATATAATTTATATTTATGGAACACTTGACAACATTGTACAATTCATATTTGTATGTAAAAAATTACAAAAAATTAGGAGTATGAGATAAACTTAAAGAATACAGTACATATAATATACTTTATGAAAAGTACTTAAATGGAATAACGTATTAAAAATTGATATAGCACAATGACTTGAATATTAGGATGTTTACATGATATAAACATAGATACAATGGCATTGGTAGAGGTTGCGTGAGCTCATTTACTTTAGTTATGTAAACCACATTACATAATGGAATAAAGCAAAAAAATTCCCTATAAAAAGGTGGTATATATAATAGATGGATATTACAGTGCATCTAATTTAATAGATGGATAATTACAGTTGATTAAAATTACAGGTATGTTATAGTCTTATCATCCCTTAAAAAGAAATCCCATCCCGAGATTAGTTTGGATGCCGGAGTGATGTTTGAAAACAGTTGGGTACTTGTCACGATTTGATCTTCTTTCGCTTCCCCTGTAAAATTCTGGTCCACATGTTGTAGTTCCACTACTTTGACTATAGGAATATGAATTAGTTTAGTTTTGACTTCTCAATCCCTGAATCTCCACTGGTTTCTATCCATAAAGATAAGTTTGTCATCGAGTCAAAAAGCTCTTTCAATGGAATGACAAGGGATTGCGTCAGATAAGCATTTCTTAGATAGAAACTGGAAAGTACTTAGTACATAGACTCGACTCTTAGGAAGCTCAAGTTTATATGCCACTAGGCTAATCCGTTCAAGGATTTAAAAGGTCCAATGTACCGGGGATTAAGCTTTCCTTGTTTTTTGAATCGGATGACACCTTTACGAGTTGACACTTTTAACATAACACGATCTCCAACTTGAAATTCTAAAGGCTTTCGTCTTACATTTTGCATAAACTGAACTTCTTTTGCCGATCTCTTGCAGCTTGCAAGCGTTGTCGAATTTGCACTATCTTTTCAGTGGTTTCATGGATTATTTCTGGTCCCGTGAGTTAAACATCTCCAACTTCGGCCCAGCAAACAGGTGATTTGCACTTTCGACCATAAAGTGCCTTAAATGGTGCTGCCTTAATACTGGCATGGTAACTGTTATTGTAAGAAAATTCACTAATGGAAGTGTTTTTCCCATCCTTTTTCCAAAATCTATAACACAGGCTCGAAGCATGTCTTCAAGTGTTTCGAATGGTTATTTTTCACCTTTGTCCTACGATTTCAGGATATATGCCGTACTCCATATCTAATTGAGTACCCAAAGCCTTCTAGTAATAGCTAAATTGAAGCTTCAACATAGTTTCTGCTTAGCAGTTAGGAAGCTGAATCTTGGTTTTTTCTCCCCAAATAACGTTCTTGTATTTCTGGGTTAATTCATCAAAGGACCTTTGCAATCTTTCACAAAGAAATCTTGAGAAATCTTCCGGATAAAAGCCAGCAAGTCCTAAGAATTGACGTATTTTATGTAGGGTGTAGTAGGAGATGTCCAATTCGTAACGCCTTTAATCTTGGCGGGTTCAACATGACGTCCTTGACTATCAATTAAGTCTAAGAAATTGCATACGATACGAATCCAGATATCACACTTGAGAACTTGGCATACACTTCTTTTTCTTTAGAGTAATTCTAGGATTATTCACAGAATGATTTGCGTGCTCTTTCTTTGTTACGAGAGTAGATAAGTGAATATCATCGATGAACACTATTACCAAATTTGTCCAAGTAGGTTTTGCACACACGGTTCATGAATCCATAAATAACAGCAGGTGTGTTAGTTAAACCCAAATGCCATGCACCTTTTTGTCTTGAAATTCATAATGTCCGTATCTTGTTCTGAAAGCAGTCTTGGGAATATCTTCATCCCTTACTCTCAGTTGATGATAGCCTGATCTTAAGTCAATCTTCGAGTAGACACTCGAACCTTGAAGTTAGTCAAATAAGTCATCAATCCTGGGTAATGGGTAATGATTCTTTACGTTAAGTTTATTCAACTCTCGGTAATTGATACACATTCTGAAAGATCCGTCTTTCTTTTTGACAAATAAGACAGGAGCTCCCCAAGGCGAAGTACTTGGTCGGATAAAACCTCGATCTGATAACTCTTGAAGTTGGTTAGATAGTTCCTGCATTTCTGAAGGAGCTAATCTATAGGGTGCTCGGGCTACAAGTGTTGTTCCTGGAATTAAATCGATTTGGAATTCTACTTGGCGAACGGGAGGAAGGCCAGGTAGATCTTCAAGAAAAACTTCTGGAAATTCTCTAACTACCAGTATATCTTCTAGTCGTTTCTCGTCCAACTTCTTCTCTATCACTTGGGCTACAAAAACTTGACAACCTCAGGATATATATCTTTCAGTTTTTATACAGGATATGAGATTTAGTCAGGTTTTACTTCGGTCACCTCGAATGATCAAAGTTCTTCAACCTTTGAATTGGGATGTGGATAACGACTTTCTCGTCACAGATAATACCTCTAGCCTGATACTTGGATAACCAATCCATTCCCAATGACATAATCCTCGAAACTTACCCGAGTTTGATCGGCATAAGACCAATTTCAAAAGGTTGGTTTAACAAAGTCAGGGTGCAACCCTGAATAACAGTGTTTGTGCTTACTAGGTTTCCGTCAGCCATTTTGATATTGTAAAAGGTATCTATTGTAATGGGTGAAATATTTATCATAGAGGCAAGAGATATGGATACGAAGCTTTTATCGGCTTCAGAATCAAATAATAGTCTAGCTAGATGTTGGTTTAGAAGGAACATACCCTGACTATGTTTGGGTCTTGGTGAGCATTCCTATCCCTCAGCATGTAGGCTCTTCCCTATTGTTTTTGGTGGTCTTTCGGCACTGATTTGCATAATGCCCTTTCTCTCCACAGGCATGACAAGTAACTGTCACTAGTAGCAGATTACTTCCAATGGCTGGCCCTTTGTTTCTACAGTTCTTAGTCAGATGGCCCACCTTGGTACAAGTATTACACTTAACAGTGCAAGGTCCTATGTGATAAAGAGTGCATATCTTACACAAAGGACGGTTTCCAGTATACCCATTGTTTTAAGTTGGAGTGACAGCATAAGACCTGAAGGTTTCCTGTCTTCTGTTCTGTTGTGGTTGGTGATTATTGTAGCGGTTGTTGGTGTTAGTGTTATGATAGTTGTTGTTGAAAGTTCTTCTGTTGTCAAACTTTCGTTTATGATCACTTGATACTTGCACTGGAGTGTGCTTTGTTACCTGATCCATTAGCCTCTGGGCTATGTTAATGGCTTCCTCTAGAGTTCTGAGTAGGTTAGAGGCGTTAAACATTCCTTATCAATAACTTCGAGGAAATCCCCCGATGAAAACTCTATCACTTTTTCTCAAAATCTGCACCAATAGTGGGACACAAGGTGCCAATTCCTGGAAACATCTCACATATGTCATGAGAACAGTTCCCCTTCACAGCATCCAGATGGATAAAATTCATCTTCCATCTTTTTGACCTCAATTCGGTGGCAGTACTTCTTTATCATAAGCTTCTTGAATTCAACCCAAGTAATCTTATAAGCTTCTTCTATCTCAATAGGTTGGGCAAAAGTATTCCCACCAGGATAAAGCTTCTTTAGTTAAAGTACCAGTAGCAAACTTCACCTAGCTGTCTTCCGTACCGTTGCCTACAGGAAAACACTGATCAGTTCGCTCAAAATCAGCGGAAATTCTAACATCTTCCTTTTGAACCTTTAAAGTATGATAAGGTTGGTCAGCTCATTAAACTCTTTGTAGCTAACACTGTCTTTCAAGCGGAGCTTCTCTTGGTCTGGTGTATTATCAGTATTTGCCATGTTAGCGGCTTGTGCTTCCAGAGCTGCGGAAACACTATCAGCAACTAGTTTCTTGATGGCAGCCTGAGTCATGGCTGATGCTTCAGATGTTGACGTCCTTTTGGGAGGCATTCTATCAACATAAGACAACACGTAATAAGAATGATATCACAAGTCTTAAAATGCTTAAAATGCAATGCTTATTTTTGAACTTTAAGCATTTTTAACAATAGTGATATATGAATTCCAACAAGTATCTAACTTATTAGATTTTTTTCTAGGGTCACGATAAGATTCATAAGATGAAACGAAGAATGATGCATATTATTAAAATTTCTTGTGTATCGTTATCTCCAGGTTTGAATATAGGATGAATAATATAAATCGGTAATATGAAACAACAAGGTATAACGGGATCACCATTGTATTATATCATGAACAACTTGCCTTTGTACTGTACATAGTCAAAATTTGACAAGTGTTGTTATTTATACCACACATCCCGTGGCTAGGTTCTATCAAAAGCTATAACTAGTATCTAATCTAGTAGTCCGATGGTCCTTCCTGGCTGTTCTTGTGTTCATAGATTGCATCCAGAAGACTTTCCTTATCTGCTTGGTGACAAACCTGGATATCTTTGATGATTTGTTCTAGATTAGCAATCCTGAAGCGAGCCAGAGCAATCTTGTTGTTATTTCCCATTTGCTTTCTTTGAAGTTTAGCAATTTGAGTACGAGACTCTCGGAGTTTAGCTTCCAGATTGTCAAAATCTTGTTGTATGATTACCCGACCTTTTCCAAGACCTTCTATTTTGTCTTCTATGTGCTCAATGCGGTCGAGAGAGAGTTCATCTAGATGATTCAAAATTTCCTTAATTTGCTCCTCGTGACGTTCTAGACTTGTCTTACGAGTGCTTTCTCCTATCTTAAATGCTTGAGGTAGGGCAGAAGTAGAGGAGGATGATCAATCACAGCCTCATTTCTTAAGTGGAAATAATTCCTCAGGAAGAAAGAATTATTGAGAATTAAACATTGGAGATAGCATTGAAGATGGAGGCACAATAATTAGCGGTGGAATAGGTGATTCTTTAGCATAATATGCTTGCATGACCTTCATATAGGGGTCATCATGAAAAAGTGAAAGAGTTGGTGAAGCTTTTGTAACTAAACCAAATGAGTTATTGAAGAGCTAGAATAAGTATTTCTTGGTGAAGCTGGGATATAGTCCCGTGAAGCCGGGATATAGTCCGGAAAGTTAGAGGAAAAAACATCTTCAATATCGGAAGTAGGATGGTTGGCAGAAGACATCACTCTGTTAACACCCCAGCGGTAAATAACATAAGTTATATATATAATAGTATAATAGTTATGTACTTTACATACTATTCAGGAGATGTAGTGGCACGAAGGACTTTCTTGGATGGAAAAAGAAAAGTAGTTATAGTTAAGGTTTCAACCTTGTTCTCTATAACCCTGGCTTATGATACCAATCTATAACACCCCCATATTGACAAATATAGCAGCGGAAGCTAATCTGGGGTATTATTTCATAGTACGACAGTCATAATCATAGAAAACGACTCGTAAAGAGATGTTTATGTAAAATTTAGTTATCATTCATTTATTCATCAGAGTTTTATAAGAAGAGAGATCCCAAAATCTAGAAACATAAAGTTTGAATGATAACAGTTTAGCCATCTTCAAGTCCGTGCCACTCCGTGCCATAAGATGCTCAGTTACCTGAGATAAACATGCTAAAAAGTCAACACAAAGGTTGAGTGAAATTCATAGGTTTTATGATAAACAGTTTGAAGACAAGTTCAATAGTGGGTTACGTTGTTATACACCCATAAGTGTAATAATTGCAATGAGTACAATTATTATAGAAAACATATTAATTTCCCTAAGCTCATGACACCGAGACCTTAAGATAATCAATCTCACAAGAAGTTTGCCCAACGGGTGCCTTTGCCAACACCCACCTAGTTTTGTGGTGGGGAAAATATTTAACAAATGGAAGTGCGTTTGGTTGACAAGAAATGTTATAAAGGTACAACCCCAACGGGGGAGTTCAGTCCCAAATAGATCTATTCACAGCATTCGCGCTTACTCCGAAAAGTAATTAACGGTTCATGATAGTGGGGTCTTAATGGCAAAAGTAAGGACTTAGGCAATAATGCATCAGAATAGCATACAGTTGGAAAAATACTTGTATTCATGATTTATAGCATGTATCCCCCTCGCGGGTTTATGAAACATTTCAAAGATTTAAAATGCGAGGCTATGAACTCACCTTAACAGGGAAATCTGATTGATGGCAAAAGTATATCAAGTGAAAGTAACGGCCTCGTCACGCAACCTGGGGTAATATGTCAAGTCTTAGTGTGATGGTTTATGTTTCAAAATTCCATAAAGTTTAACGTATTACTTTGATTTAATGTAATTTATGGAAATATTGTATCACATTCGGGCTATCATAATCCCGAGGCCATGTAGTGAGCGTTTTGAGGATCAGCACTTTAAATCGTAAACCCAGCTAACTGTCAAAACAAATACCCAAATGGAACGCCCTCACAATGAATTTCCCCTATACCGTGTACGATAAGATTTTAAGTTTCTTCAAAAGCTAGTCGATGATAAATTACGTTAATTATATAACGTAATTATTTTATAATGCGTCGATCGTTGATTAATAGCGATAAATGTATCGGGTTTTAATAAAATCGAGTCTTATAATATTAATATATATTTTTATAATTTATATAAAAATATTATATCTGTATTTTTAAGTTTGCAAAAATGGCAATAAATACCCTTGATTTATAAACTTTTACAAATTTAGTCCTTTATATATAAAGTACATATAATTTAATCCTTTAACTTTAGAACTTGGCAAAATAGCCCCTTGTAGTTATAGCTTTAGGAAAATGACATTTTCAGTCCCTCTAGTTATAAATTTCAGAAAGTTATGATAAATACCCCTATGCATGAAAACATTTGCAAATCAAGTCCAAAATTCATAATTTTGATATTTTTGAAATTCAAAAGAGTTTTGCAGCATATGGCTTATTATAATAAGCTAAAATAAGTATAGTTTACGAGCTTATAGCTTATGGAAAGGGCGTATGAGCTTAAAAGATCAAAATGGGTGTGTATGGTTTAGGAAAACCAAAATCGAATGGGTTTGTGAATCAAAAGCTTAAACAAGAGTTTACACATGATCTTAAGAAGTTTATTAAAGTTTCAAAATAGAATATGAGCTTATTGAACAAGCTTTTGCGCTTATAAGGGTCGAACGAGTTTATTAGGGTTACAGTTTGGTTTTAAAAGAGATTTAAACGATTTTTATTATATGAAAAGGTTAAAACAGGGTAAGACATGATCTAAGAACATTATATAAACATGTAGAATGGATTTAGGCTTACTAGAACTCGAAATGTAGCGAAATGGGTTAAACATGTCATAGCCCACGTATGATTTGTAAAACCGATTTAAGACCTTCAGCTTCGACTTCTATGGTTTCAATTCTTCTCCATGGCTTCTAGTATTTCTGCTTGAGTGACCATTTGAGTGTATAGTGAGTTTGTGAATGAGCTTGAAGTGTTTGAAGTCTCGGCTATTTATAGGAGGTCGAAACTTGGTGACCAAGTCGAATAGGGTGATGTGGTGGCCAATCTAGATTAGGGTAAGTATTATAAGCTAGCTAGAATAGCATGGAAAGGTGGAGGGAGATTATGAGGCCCAGTTTACCAAGAATATGACAAGGCAATGTATACCTTGGTGATCAAGGTTTAAACGTGGGTATAGGTGAGTAGAGTGGTGAGTGAGATGCTTAAGATGACAAGGAGGTGAGTCATGAAGGTGTTAAGATGATAGGTTAGGTTTTAATAGTTTAAAATGGGTGGAAATGGGTTACGGGTCAAAATGAGGCACGGGTTAGGGTTTATGTTTATAGTTTAGGGTTTTGCGAGCTAAGGTTA
Source organism: Tanacetum coccineum (assembly GCA_026074375.1). NCBI lineage: Eukaryota > Viridiplantae > Streptophyta > Magnoliopsida > Asterales > Asteraceae > Tanacetum > Tanacetum coccineum. Next base: position 20,905 of record BQNB010083486.1, read on the forward strand.
AGTTTAGGGCTTGGATTAGGGTTTAGGATTAGTGTTAGGGTTAGGGTTAGGATTTAGGATCAAGGTTTAGTGTTAAGATTTGGGTTTCGGATTATGTTTTGGTTTTGGTTTCGTATAAACGAAACTAGGGTTTTAGATTTATGGTTTAGATCGTTTAGGGTTAGGGTTTAGGGCTAAATATCATGCATTGTGATGCTAGTATGTTATGCTAAAGGAATGGTACGAAATTCGTTTGAATTTTGGAGGGAAAATAAGTTAGTTTGAATTCGTGCTTCATGGATTTATACATTGAGCTTAAATGACTTGTACATTGACTTGGAGGGAAATGATATTCGAATTTTATGTATGGTACTCTTGTAAAAATGTACATTCATTTTGTATGTATACATTACATATAATTAGGGTTTTGATATAAACGTTAATGAAAAAAGTTCATTTAATAGTAACTTTTTGAAAAGCACGTTAAAGGGATAACGTATTTGGTAAAAATGATATTAGAACATTGACTTGACATATTAGGATGTTTACATAATATAAACATAGATATAGATGGCATTGGTAGAGGTTGCGTGAGCTCATTTACTTTAGTTATGTAAATCACATTACACAATGGAATAAAGCGGAAAATTTTCCTGTAAAAAGGTGGTATATATAATAGATGGATATTACAGTGCATCTAATTTAATAGATGGATAATTACAGTGATGAAAATTACGGGTTGTTATAGGTAAGGCTTGGATATTTGGATGTAGATACTCAAACGACGTGGATGCAACGCGACTATAGAGAGACTAGGGCTGAAAGCAGAAATGCGTTGTATTTTGTCCTTACCCTACCAAATCACTTTCGGTCTAGTTGTTGGCAGCGATACCAATGAGGGTGTACTAGTGTAGCCTACCCGCACTGTTAATTTCAAGCTCTTTTGGATTACTGATTGTGCAGTTCCTCTTTATTATGATATAATAAACCATTTGGATCAGTTGTGTAGATCAAGTGTCAAAATTTGATTGATATTGATGACATCAAATAACGTCTATTTTATAGCATCATTTATCCCATGTAATTAACCTATTTTGTATGATTATTGCAAAGAATTGTTACATAATCGTTTGTATTTGAGAATTGAAGTAATTATAGAGTACTTGGTGAATATTAGCAAAAGGCGCGTATTCTGGAGCTTAAACGAAGATATTTTGAAGATTACTATTCTGACAACTAATACACCGTATCCATCAAGGAAGATACGGCGTATCTATGCCTGCACTCACCAAAGACCACGAAGGATCGATGATCAATACGCCATATCCGGTGAAGACCAATACGTCGTATTAGAGATATAGTATGTTAATATTTTGGAAGATATCAAACATGGTCCCTACTCCAAGAAACACCTAATACGTCGTATCCAAGACCTTGGATACGTTGTATCGATACCAACTCTAGACCTTATAAATACAAAACTTAAAAACGAGTTTTAAATGTGCTAAATCATATTCTCGATACCTGAACCACAAAAGTCAATTTTCAGAGGAGAAAAAGAGCAGAAGAGGTCTCGCAACGCATTCCAATCCATAGGAGACAACGTCTAATTTCTTATACTTTTATAATCGTTTAGGTTTTGGCATCATTCATTAACTCGGTTAGTTTACCTTGGCTAAGCCATTACTCTTGTATTAATTATGATGTTTAAAGGCTAATACCTTTGGGTATTAGCCATTATTATGAAGATTTGAATGTTTGGTTTGTTTATCTTGATTGCTTAATTTATCGTTGATTATTGATTATGTTTATCAGTTTATACTTGTTTACGTGCTTAAGTATGCGACCTATCATTCAAATGGGTCTAATCTTACATATTTAATGCGCTGCAACTTTGGTGTTGTTTGGGCGTAGGCTAAGAGTCTAGGATAGCTCTCCATATAGTAATGCGTATAGGTGGAACAAATAGGATCATTAATAATGTCCTGCTTGCCTGATTGAACTAGTTGTATCGTTGTAGGTGGTGGCTTAGTACTAACTAATAAGTTTTGATCATTGGTATAGTTTGGATTGTGGACTACCACCTAACACAAGTTACTATTAATCAGTAAGTGGGTAAAGTCTCTATGAGCTAGGGTTAGTATGACACACATCGTAATCAATATATTAGGATGCTTTATGCGGATGCTTTAATTGTGACATAATTAATGTGTCAAGGTCTTAGGATGAAGTCCCGCCTAAGTCTAAGAATGATATAACACTTTGAGATAAGTAATCATTGCACTGAATAAGCAAACCAACTTCTAATCGGATTAATGATGGCTAATACACTTTTCTATCATAAGGCTTGACCGCTCTTTTATCTTTTTTTAATTTGCTTGCATGGGTTAAAGTGTCTTGAATTGATTGTAGTCACCACCAAACCTGCCGGACTCGTCAGGCTGAAACCCCCCATTACCTTTAGAATTAGGAGTAGAACAATATAGGATTACAAGTTTGAACTTAGATTAGAATTAACTTAGATTAGATAACCAAAATATTAATAAATTGAGAGATTTAACGTCTCTTCAAGTGTTCGACACCCTACTTACCACGAATCTACCATCGACCGGTTATACTGCCCGTTAAAGTGTTGTTTTTGGTTAAGTCGGAAAAATATAAATTTAAAACTTGAATCATAAAAATATACACCAACACAACGACACATCAAGTGTTTGGCGCTATTCCGGGAGTGAATACTTATATCTTAATATTTTATTTTACATTTTGGTTTTAGAGATGTGATCTAACCCTTAGATTATTATAGTCTTTAAGTAGTTATATTCCTGCTTGTTTGCTTACTCTGATTGTGTGATACATCCCCCCCCACGTAATTACAGTTCACTGAATAATGACTATTGACTAATTTTATTAGTTTTTCTAGTAAGATTGCTACAGTGATTATGGATCCGAACGGTTAACTATAAGGAATACATTAAGGCTCGAGGAAGAAAAAGCTCGAAAACGATGGGCAAGATATTTAAACCTGGAAACTGCTAAGTAATGGTAGAAATCCTGTACAAATGATGACTATCACGAACGGCAATTACTTCAGATCCTTGAAAATAATTACCATCTATTTGCTTTCGAATGCTATTTTGGACATCTGGTGATAGACCACATCTTGTGAACCCCCGGTAAGTTATATTTTAAATGTATGAAATGACTTTAGAATTTCGTTCTGAACGACTCCGATGATGAAGAATTAACACGGTAGTTTGTTGATAAGCAACTTACGTTTTCTTATAAAATAATTTCTACGCAAATGATTAGAAAACGGATTTGGGGAAAATTGATAATAGAAAAAGTCAATATACCTTTTTTCACATCTCAAACCGGCCCAGCCTACGATCAGTTGTTTTAAATGATTTGATACGTCTTAAAGAATTGAGAAGAATTTCCACCCCAAAAAAAATTGTTTACAAAAATGATGCACCATACAACAATGAAATCAAAAAATTTGTTAACTGAACCGATTTTAAGCCCTCAACATATCAATGAATTTGATTTGAATGATGAAACATCATTTTCCGAATATGATGAAGAGGAACAAAACTCTTTGTACTTTAATGATCTATTTCCCTTCAACATAATTCATCCCAATGGCTTAAAGCTAAAAAAAGACAATGATGATAATAAAATCGATATCAAACATTCTTCGGGGGGTAATGTAATAAATACTGATGATGGTGCCTATAAACAAAGGTCAAATAAGCTTTTGGAAACAAGTCATGAATACATACTAATAAATTTTCAAAACTAATATTTTTTTAGTGAATTAAATTTTAATATCAAATGACTTGGAAATCAATCTTAACAAAGGCGATGTCATTCTATGTTTCCTAATCAATGAATTTGTTATGGGCCATTTGCATCCATATCGAACCTCAAATTTATTATACGGGATGAGTTTAAATTAGTGCAAATCTAAAAAACTTAAAAAATTACTTTTCTGTAAACAAAAATGCTTGCTGGGAGACAACCCGAAATTGTATTTTCAATTTTTATTTTTTCACGATTCTAGTCCTACTCAGGACATATCTATACGGCGTATCCAAACCCCATGGATACGGCGTATTGACTATCTGGACGTTATCCAGTCTTTATTTTTAGCACAGTCTATACGACGTATTCATTAAATAAATACAGTGTATACAAGTATCAATATGACGTACTATGGGGAATGGATACGGTGTATCGACTTCCTGTACAGTTTTAGGTTTTTATCTTGAGTCTAACCAACAAATACACAGTGAAAGAAATTGCACTTGTTTTCCTATATTTTATACAGGACCTCGTAAAAGAAAATCGATGAATATTGGTGGAGAATTTACAAATCTAGAAATCTGGAAGTGTTGGAGTCTTGAAAACTCAAGACAGCTGTTCAACATGAATTCTTGCTTAATAAACTCAACATGGAGAATCTACCGAGCAAATATCAGGGGAGTTTCTCATTCTAATTCTTTTTAGTTCCCGTATTTAATGTTTTATCTATAAAATGAGGATGTTATATAATTCAAGTGGGGGATGGAATTAGAATGTTTACTTGTCCTATTTTTCACACTAAAATGCTTAAATTATGCTCAAATTTAAAAAAATTTCAAGCATACTTTTGTGAAATTACTTGTTACATAACCCGCAACGACAAAACCCTTATATTAGATATTGTGAAGGATTTAACCTTATCCGTTATCCCAAATGTTTACCCAAAATCCCACAAATATGAGTGTTTGTTGAAGTGGTAGACTGTAGAACTTGGCTAGGTAATCTATTCGAGACCAGTCAGTGATAAGTACTATGATTCAGATGGAGTAACTTGTTTAATAAAATTTGTAAAAATTTAGATACAACATACGACCCGAAAACAGCCTTTACATGTTGCTTATTAACTAACTACACTGGTTAGTTAACCCCCGTATAAACCCTTTGTTTACTCTCACTTTAAGAGTAAGATACCCCTAGAATAACCCGTAGAGCCAATCCTTTAGGAAATTCACCAATTGTTTGTTTTGTTACACCTTTTACAACCTTATCCTACCTGTAGATTAAGTTTTATTTTACAGTTGCTAGTTCTTATAGTTGTAAAGTTTGTATTTCCCATATTCTGTGTCAAAGTTTCTATCTTTGGTATGGTTGGAAGAATTGCACATCGCAAATTGGAAATGTATATTATATCAAAACTCCTGTATTTTTACTAACCAACATAATTATTTGGTAAAGGCTCCAAGAATGTAATAAAATTATCGAAGGAATTATCCAGAATTATTATGATCGTGAAGATGGTGAAACTACTCCGAGTTTCGTATATAGTTAGATGTTTAAAAAAAATCAAAAAAATTAGAAAAAATCGCAACAAAAAAAGAGAAGGAAAGTTTGAAGATAATCGTTTCGCAACTACCGAAGGAATTACACGAAGGATCTATTATTCGTTGATACAAATCGACGATGTAGAGTATTGTATAAAGTGGTAGATATCGCCACTTGCCTTGTAAAGTATGTAAAGTATAGGATGATTGAGAAGTTGACCGTTACGAGAACGCCAACTTAGGTTGTTGTCTTTGATCTATGATCAAGACGTTGTAAATAGTTATGTCTTTATCATGGTTACGGTCGGGAAAAAAGTGTCTAGCAACTTGTATTTTAGACTTAATCTATATGTTTCGTAATTTTTAGTTAACAACAATTTACTTCTCTTTCCTAATGACTAGCCGCTGGTTTTACGCGAATGAGGATGTGTACGAGTCTGTTCCGTCGTTACGACCATGTATGCAAGTCTCAGCTGCCTCATTGGATTACGACTTTTAGTGAAAGTTAGAAGGTCCCTACCCTATATCAATCTTCATCTTAACCGTTGGTTAAATTCTAATGAGGATGTGATCGAACACACATGTCTATTCTGTCATTACGACCATGTATGTGTGCTTCAGGTGCCTTGTTGGAGTGGTACATCTGGTGAAAGATTGAAGAATGATCAACCCAAAGCCTTATCTTAAAAACCCATATTTACCTTTATAAACTTGTTACTCCTTAGCTTTAGCGGTGGAGATGTGTATCCTTGCCAAGCTTATGATAGAAAACTCATCACGACCGAGCAATTAAGCGAATTAGTTCCATGTTACCACATAGATTAGTTGAGTGATTTGAGTGATTTCATCTTCCTATTGCGTGAGGTGTTTGGTTGTGTACTTGTAAAAGATCAAATAAGTGTTTGACGGAAAATACCCTTAGGGATGCATTTTTATAAACTTCTAATGGCTACTTGAGGACAAGTAGGATTCAAGTGGGGGGATATTTGATGACATCAAATAACTTCTATTTTATAGCATCATTAATAATCCTACTAATTAAACCTATTTTGTATGATTATAGTCAAAGAATGTTACTTAATCGGCTTGCATTTGAGAATTGCAGTAAAATTATGGAGTACTTGGTGAAATATTAGAAAAGGCTCGCATTCTGGACTTAAACGAAGATATTTTGAAAGATTATAATTCTAACAACCGATACGCCGGTATCCCATGTAAGGAAGATTATGATGTATAAGTGCCTTGCACTACACCAAGACCATGAAGGATCCATGATCATACGCCAATCTAAAGAAGAACAAGTAACTGGATTAGCTGCGTATTAGAGATATAGTATGTGAATATTCTGGAAGATATCAAACGAAGTCCTTACTCCAAGAAACACCCAATACACCATATCCAAGACCTTGGATATGCCGTATCAATACCGACTCCAGACCTTATAAATACAAAACTCAAAAACGAGTTTTAAGTGTGCTAAATCATATTCTCTATACCTAAACCACAAAAGTCAATTTTCAGAGAGAAAAAGAGGCAGAAAGTCTTCCAACGCATTCCAATCCATAGGAGACAACGTGTAGTTTCTTATACTTTTATAATTGTTTAGTTTTTGGCATCATTTGTTAACTCGGTTAGTTTACCTTGGCTAAGCCATTACTCTTGTATTAATTATGATGTATGAAGGCTAATACCTTCGGGTATTAGCCATTATTATTAAGATTTGAATGTTTGGTTTTGTTTATATCTCGATTGCTTAATTTATCAATGATTTATTGATTATGTTTATCACATGATACTTGTTTGCGTGCTTAAGTATGCGACCTATCATTCAACTGGGTCTAGTCCTACATATTTTAATATTTTAAGCGCTGCAACTATCGGTGTTGTTAGGCCGTAAGCTAAGAGTCCGACATAGCTCTCCATATAGTAATGCGTATAGGTGGAACAAATAGGATCACTAATAACGTCTTGTGCCTTTGGTTTATTGAACATGTTGACTAGTAGGTGAATCTAGATAATTCAACAAATAATGTTCTGATTCCATTGGATAGTTGGACAAGTGGACTACTAGAGTATAAATTGCCATTAAGCAGTAAGTGGGTAAAGTCTCTATGAGCTAGGGTTTAACAAGATCACCATTGCTTTAATCCCTAAGATAGATTATAATCAAGTAATAAGGATGCTTTATGCGGATGCTTTAATTATGATAGAATTAATGTGTCTAGGTCTTAGGATGAAGTCCCGCCTAAGTCTAAGAATGATATGCCTCTTCGAGATAAGTAATCATTGCACTGAATAAACAAACCAACTTCTAATCGGATTAATGATGGCTAATACAGTTTTCTATCATAAGGCTCGACCGCTCTTTTATCTTCTGTTAATTTGCTTGCGTGGGTTAAAGTGTCTTGAATTGATTGTAGTCACCAACAAACCCGTGCCAGTCTCTCAGGCTGAAACCCCCCTTTTACCTGTTAGAATTAGGATTAGTACTAACATAGGATTAGCATAGGTTTGACTTAGATTAGAATTAACTTAGATTAGATAACCAAGATATAAATAAATTGAGAGATTTAACCTCGCTTCAAGTGTTCGACACCCTACTTACCACGAATCTACCACCGACCGGGTACACTGCCCGTTAAAGTGTTGTTTTTGGTTAAGTCGGCAAAATATAAATTTAAAACTTGAACTATCATAAATAAACACCACACAACGACACATCAATAGCCATTCGGAGCTTTATAGCCATGAAGGCCAACAGAAACAAAGGAGAAGTCACGTAAGGACGTGTGACTT
>BQNB010083487.1:6779-26389 GCA_026074375.1 Tanacetum coccineum
TTTCTTCATTTTACCAAGCTGACTAACAACGATAAGCAATCCAACATCATCACACGATTTTAAAAACTTTGTAAATTGATCAGCATGATCACCCATAGCATACATTTTAGTTATGTGCCCCTTAAAATTATAGAAGAATGTATTAAATTATATGTACATATAACAGGTCTTATCCAATTTTGAAAAAAACTATTCATAGACTTACTCAAGGTCCATCTGCTTGAGAGGTTTCTTTTTCCCGGTTTACCATTTCCATCATAGTTGTCTAATTCTAGAGACTCGATTACTTGGCCAATGACATATAGGAAAAAAATATCGTGTAAAATATATGTAGGAAAAACAGAAAATAACTTTTACATAGAATGCAAGTTCGAAAGTTACCAAATTGGCTCAAGGCTTCGGTTTGACATTGCAAAATCTCTTTGAAAGGTTTGAAGACAAGGCCATGAAAGGACCTTTGAAATCAACACACTGACTAACCTGCGTCTTGCTAACAAAGTTTAGTTTTAATGGGTTGGGAACAACTAGCTATGCAGGTTGGATTTGACCAAAACGGTACATCCGCAACATAAACGCATCACCTTCATTCAATTGTTGCTTGAACATAGGGACAAGAGACATTCTAACCGTAGCGTGCATTTTGGCGTCCAAACAGAATAAAAAAAAATACACGTACTCAGTATAAGTAGACGATTAAGAATCAAAACACATATTTAATTATTTATGTCATACCTGCTTGTCCATTATGATGAGTTTCATGTTGATTATCTTGGGTTTATTGTGCACCGGTTGCATCCAAGTCCTAAGGATACGAACACACGAGATAAATTATCTCTTACATCAATGAGGTCCGAGATGAAACCATTGTCAAACCTAGTCATTTGGTTATTGATAAGAAAGAAGAAGGGAATTATTGTGACTAGACGAGTACCCGCGCATAGCGGCGGGAATTCCTAGCGGTAAATAATTGTAGTGATAAAAAAAGTTTATAGGTTATAAACAAAAAATAATAAAAGTTTGATGGTTTGGAGATTAAACATAATGTTTTGAAACCCGGTTCGACCCAGCAGGTTCAACCGGTTCTGGTCGAAAAACGGGTCAACTTGTATTTATAAGCCACAAAGAATTCCATATTACAAATCAGTTACCAATCACACATTTAATGTCATTAAATCCGGCCAAGATATTTTTGTCAAGTCATCAAATTTTACCAATCACATTTAATGTCAAGATTATTAGTTTCTAAGGCTTGTACATTTAGTTTCCAAAACTTGTACATTTCTAAGTTTTTCAAAAACGGGTCAACTTGTATTTATAAGCCACAAAGAATTCCATATTACAAATCAGTTACCAATCACACATTTAATGTCATTAAATCCGGCCAAGATATTTTTGTCAAGTCATCAAATTTTACCAATCACATTTAATGTCAAGATTATTAGTTTCTAAGGCTTGTACATTTAGTTTCCAAGACTTGTACATTTCTAAGTTTTTCGTCACACATTTAATGTCAAGATTCTTAGTTTTCAAGACTTGTACATTTAGTTTTCAAGGCTTGTATATTTTTCAACTTTCAACATCCTACTCTTTTCAAGAATGTGTGAAAAATGCTTTATAATGTAGTATAGAAGTATAGATATAGATAGATAAGACTTGAGCTCAAGACTAATGCTACATCTAAGGATCCAGCTAATAGAGATTAATGAAAATCTAATCATGCCAAAAATATAACACGTCTAAAATAAACATACTAAAATATGACACGCCTAGAATAATTATGTATAGACTAAAATGTATCTTTTAAATGTTAGTCTATAAAAGTTACATAACACGAGTACCATACACACGTAAAAATGTATCTTTTAAATGTAACGTTTATTGTCGTCCTAAAATATTGATAAGAGTAATTAAACTCGATACATGTCGTTGTTCCTAAGCCAATAACTGGATGCAAAGATTGCAGCACCATCAGGAACTTCATTCATCACCCCTTCATGACCTTTCAGATAGAATATACCGGTGCAAAGATGCAGAATCCAACAGCTTTCTTCACGTTCATCGTATACTTTATCTTGTTGTCGTGCCTTATGCCTAAATGATTGTAGTTCATCTTCATTATCATAACACTCGTTCCATCTATAAAAAAACATTTGAAAACATAAACCTTCAAAATATATAACAAAAAACCCTCAAAACATGCCAAATCATATAATTCTATTAAAATATTAAAAAATACCTAAAAACATTTTAGCGACGGTGGCGAGCGGCGGCAGCCGGCGGCGGTGGGGCGGCAACCGATGGTGGTGGGGGGCAGCCGACGGTGGTTAGAGAAGAGAGAGGAGTGAATGAGAATTGAGTGAATGAGAATTGTGTCATGGGTATAATGGATTTATATAGGCATGAGGCTATACAATTAGCATTAAATGAAATTTACAATTACAATTCAAATTAACAATCACCATTAATGAAAAATGAAATTTACAATTAACATGGTTGAAAACGTTTTTTAATGTGTTGAAAACGTTTTGTAAAATTATATGAAATGGTTGAAAACGTTTTTTATGGCTTTGACAGATTTCCTTAAATAGATTTCTACTTTTCAATTCCTACTATTTTCAAGAGTAGGTGAAATCTCCATTATAAAGTAGTATAGATAATACATTCAAAATGTGATTATTACGAATAAACGGAGTTTAGACAAGTAATACTGGGTTCTCTCTTCAATTTCTCTTTGTATGCCTCAAAATTAAAAGAAAATATCCAGAGGATGTATGAGAACAGAGAACTGATGACGATCTTGCAATTTGTTTAAATGATCAAAACTTATGTTGATACGATGATCACTAACTAGAATCTGTGATGGGGATAGTTATTCAAACTTATTGAAGATTAATTTGATTCCTTGATTATTCCTGTCCAATATACAGGATATATATAGATACAAATAGATAGACTTGAACCCAATGACCACAATACAGCTAATGATGACTAGACAACTAATGTTTATCCAATCATCCTACTAATCATAATCTAATAATCAAAAAATATGTGTTGACTAATAATATATGTTGAATAATACGCCTTCGCAGTTGGAGCCGGTGGAGGATGTACGCTCAAACTGGACCAAAATTCTTTAAACAGAGCTGAGGGAAGTCCTTTGGTGAAGGTATCAGCATACTGGTAGCGAGAAGGTACATGGAGAACTCTAACCTGACTAGCGGTAACCATATCACGGACGAAGTGAATGGAGCGATTGGTTACAATTTTTGATCCCTCCAGCTATGCGCGGGTATCAACTATAACATTAAAAGATCAATCATTTATTCAAGACCACAGAAACAACAACTTATCAGATCTAAAACTTTAAGTATTTCCCTCATTATTTTTTTATAACAAGGGAGCGTTAGAGACTGTTTTAAGTTACCGTGAGAAACAAACTAAAGAACTCAAAGATGTATCAAAAACTTCGAACTAAAAAAATGGCATTGCGTACAATATATCAGAAGTACATAAACTGTACTAATTCGGTTTAATTAACTAAAGTGTCGGGCAGATTTTGATGCTCTTGCCCACTCGCGTCTTTAACGCAAGCATAACACCGTTACACATGAACGAATAGTATTATGCATCAGTTTCAATAACGGTAAAATATATTTAGCATTTTCTACTTGCTCTTTAATCTCTTACTTCCCGAGGGTTCTGTATTTTCGTTTTCAGCTGCAAATACATCTAGTTGATGTACAGGCTGACAAATAGACCGTGGACCGGACCGGACCGGAACCGGAACCGGTCCGTCCGTCCACGTCCGGTTTGGACCAATTCGTTCTTCGGCCGGTCCGACAAGAAACCCGATTAAGCCTTATTAGACCGACCGACCGAGGACACTGAACCGGCACCGACCGGACCGGACCGAAACCATTTCGGTCCGGTCCACGTCCCGCCTCTTTAGACCATTTCGTCTTGGTCCGCCGGTCAAGCCGGTCCGTCCGGTTATTGGACCGTTGCTCTCACCCCTCGTTAGATGTAAACACTTTAAAAAATGGAATTTTTTTTTGTTAAAATAAATCAAAAATACCTAGCAAGTGTCCGTTCATATGCTCTTACCCCATAACTTATTACATCATGTTGATGTTGCTACTGCCAACAAGATTAACCAATGTAAAAATCACGTTCAAGTGATATATGTAAATTTATCTTAACTATAAACAATTCTAAAATCATTTCCATTTATTTATACAAATAGTGAAGTGATAACCTCTCATCAATAAGGCACATAAATCATCAAATAAAGATAGTAGACCATCGACCCATTAGCTTGTCCCCATCATAAGTACTTTTGTTTAGTTTATTGGTTTCACCAATGAGTGTTATTTACATAACCAAAATCAACCCGTTTATTAGTAAATGGGTCGAGCATGACATGTTTATTCTTTACCAAAAAGGATTAGCTTTGGTGGAAGTCGTGTCTTTCAAGGTAGTTATACATTTGTCGCTGTAACCGATTAATATAAATATCTAAAATAGTTTACTAAAGTGTTATTCTACGTAATGATATCCTTAATTATAATGCAAACTATATCTAAATGTTCTATTAAAGGTAGTAATAAACTTCAATAGTAGGTGTCTTTTGATTTCATATCGACCTATTTGCTGTAGAAATATGCCGACTTGTATCCAAACTTATAGATCCTTTAGATGTACATATGAAATTATATATCAGCTCTTTATTTCTTGTGTTTGATGTTTTACTTTACCTTAATATGGATGTTATTTAGCTAGATTTTTACGATTTTTTAATTTGTTGGCTACTTATATTATGTTGGCCTATCAGTAAGATGCCGCCTCGCTACAATTAGGTCAGAAGTCGTGATAAACCCAACGGACATTCTTTTGCAGACTCTATGGGTGGGGCAGATCTGTTTGAAGGGACTTTCAATGAGCTGCAGAAATGGGCAGATGCTAAATCATCTAAATATACGATCGCTTACTATGAAAGTTGTCACATCAGAAACAAACACACTATCATCAGACCCTTTTTTAGTACCTGATTTGAATTCCATTTCGCTTTCCATTAATTTCCCACAGTGATGGCATTTGGCAAGATTACATGCACTAAAATATGCATCATAGTTAGTGCAACCCCAATCTGGACACATGCGTGTTCCTCATTATTTCCCTGCAAAATATGTAAAATCAAGTTATAAGATATTTTCATAATAATATGCTTGGCAAAAATTACCTATAGCTTCAAACTATCATCAAACTACATAAGTGTTTAAAAAATTGTATATGTAGCCGAAAAGTGTAAACTGACAATAAAAAAAATATATGCATAAACATATTATGCTTTTACAAAAAAAATATGTACTTAAGAAAGTGTTGGACGTTGCTTATTCTTTAAAGGGTTAATATACAAAAATGTTACTAAAGTTTGCCTAAATGTTCACCTAAGTTACTAAAGTTTTTTTGGTTACAAAAAATGTTACTCAAGTATACCAGTGATTTTTTAAAGGGTAACTCAACAAATTAATAAGCCCTCTTTGTAAAGAGTTCAGTAACCCAAAAAATAAATCCGTATACTTGAGTAACCTCTTTGTAACAGTTTTAAAGTTTCGGTAACCAAAATGATAAATTCGTATACTTGGGTAACCTATTTGTAACGAAAAAAACTTTAGTAACTTAGGTGAACATTTGGACAAACTTTAGTAACATATTTAAGTATAAAAACAATATTTTTTTGAAAAAAATCAATAAATCCATGTACAAAGGTCTTAGGTTATGACAGTAAAAGATTATATTTGAAATATTTAATTCCAACCTGTTTTTACCTCAAAATAAGCACATAAGGGGAATTACTTTTGATAGCACAGAAGTAAAATGCTTCTGCTTAAAAATAAGAAGCTAAGCATAGAGGAAGAAAAAGAAGCAGTCCAAACACCCCCTAAGGCTGGTGGTAATAGAAGGTGGTCTACAACCACGCGGCAAACTCACTATGAGAGGCTTAAAAAGAGGTTTACGCATATGATCAAACACTATTCTAGTTATTCCTAAAACTATCCTAACTTTTTTTAAACATTTTATAAAACAAAAACACATGGTAGTCATACAGAAAAAGTCCTTACTTGCAACACTTGGTGGCACCCGTGTAACAACAGTTGCTCCAATCGAACCAACACGACACGCATTATTATCCCTGCACAATATCTTATGCCCCTAAAGAATCCATAACAATAAGAGCAACATACTTTCACACAACTTGTTCTTCTACCCATACGAACAATAACAGAAAAATAATGTAATTAGAGTTGATAAACTCACAAAACCGATTTATGTTCAACTCAGAGGATGTAATTTCATGATTTGATTTTGTAATTATCTTGTCTATCTTAAGATCTTCCGTAAATGAATCTGCTAAAAAAATATATCAAAATAATCAAAGTTAGCTAAAGCTCTATTACAACTTACATCAAATAATCCAATCACAATTTGTAACAAAAAGCAAACACAATACCTGATCACAAACATCGTCCCAATAATCATCCTTCTTTTTAGGAGATGAAAGTCACACCATGTGGAAATCGCCGATGGTTTTTGGTTGGTGGTTTCTGAAAATTGTGAAAGAAGAATGGGATAATAATGAAATAAGTGGGTTTTGGGGGAATTCGTGAGTCACATAGACACGTGTTATCATACTCGGGGTTTAAACCCGGGTTTGATCCAGCGCAAATCGGGCAGAAAAATGACAGGATCAAAAAGCGGTTTGGATTGTAACAAATGCATTCGGGTCACGAACAATTGTTTACGTGTTCCCGACCCAACCTGATCTTGTTAACTGGTATTTATCAGCTTACATATAACAATTTACCAAGAAATGAACAAAACCATACCATAGCAGTAATGACAGTAGTCATTTTAGACTCGATATAAATCAGCCTACATCCCGACCAAGTAGGACCCGAAAAAACATTCTGCGAACAAAAAAAAATTATTTTAGCCATTGGGAAGATCCCACTTATGAATTAAAGTTGGAAAATGCAATTAAACAAAAACCAATCAATAAACTCCCAGATTCTTTGAGACAGTGAGGCAAGAGAGAAGAAGAATGGGAGAGATCTTGGCGGCGTTGGAAGTTTTGTGTGTGGGAGAGATCTTTGAGGTGGATGGCATATTTGATGGAATAAGCTAACACGTAGTGTATAGAGAACATATACTAACCGGGTTGGACAATTAGGAGCAGATTTTAGGCGGGTTTGGAGCGGGTTTTAGGCGGGTTAACAAAAATAAACTTATTAAACTATTACCCAAATTAGGCCCCCACCCCGTGAACACATCCCCTAAACACGTCCCCTGAACACACTCCCTGAACACACCTGTTGAACGAATACACCCAATCAGTTTTGGAACAACAAATACACATTGTTAAAGCTTACCTACTGTGAGATTATATTCATGTGTCCCATGACATAAAGTCCTAAATTCGATCAACTTAGGCATGAACCGGGATAGAGGAGCATCAATCAAATGAAGCGCGATCAACTGTAAAAGAAGCCATCAGATAGTGTTACCACACTTGCGGTAAATGTGTATATGTGAGTATTTACTTTAAGGGAAAGGCGCAAAGAAAAAAGAGCCCGCAATTCAAACTGATTAGACCATTTGACGTACACCATTTGGCTTCGAACATACAAAAAAAGGGTTGTCTATATGTTCTGCTTAACAACCTCAACTTCAAAAATGATCCACAATACCTATGTGATCCAGCGTCTTAAAACACTAATCCAAGCACCTCCTTGAATCTGCATAGGAACATATTCTATGTTATGTGTTGACCAATTCATCTTTAATGCATATTTGCCAAGCCATATATTTAGTATGCTATCTTTTGACGTTTAGTCTTCTCGGCAAAGTTTATAGGCGTTCACGCCTCATTGCACATTCAATAATATTGCCAAAATATGTCATTGTCAATCACTTGGTTTATCGCCTAAAGATATAGTTTTGGTAACCAAACATGAAAAACAAATGCCGACGTTCATTAGAGTGTGTATTTCAGAGGTGCTAGTAATAATTAGCAGACATTTTCGTTAACCAAATAAAATATAGCTAGTGTACTCGTTAGTGTTGATAACCAAGGCATTTAACTACGTAATCTATCACTTAATTTAAATTATAAAGGATGTAGTTCATAGGTCCTTAGTACCTTGTTTCGGTTCTTTCTTAAAAGATGTTATTAACTTATTGTTGATACATCCGCAAAAAGTGAGCTTATAAAACATAAGCCCAAAACCAACTAAGACATAAGCCGCCTATATAAGCCGAAACACAATTCCCCCTTATTTTTTGACTTATCTAGTTTTGGGCTTATGTTTCATAAGCTCTGGCTTATTTTGAAACTTATGTTTCATAAGCTCTGGCTTATTTTGAAACTTTAATGAAAACACTTAGAACTCGTATACAAAGAAACAGAGCTCAAAATGATTCATTAATGGTGAAACTCAACCAAACGGTTACAACTGAATTAAGAGAGAGAAAATGTGTTTTCACACAGTTACAATTTCAACATAAGTGCAAGAAATGAGCTATCATGGGTATTTATAGGCCTAGGGGGAAGGTTGGGAAGTTGAAGTTTTTGGCGGAAGTTACTTTGTTTGACTTTGCCAAGTCAAACATCACAACTAGGCTAGCAGTATTAACTAAACCTACTAACAGCATTAACTAAGCCCATCAGTACTAACTAAGCTCATTAATGTTAACTAGCAGTACTAACTAAGCTTAGTAGTATTAACTAAGCCTAGCAGTATTAACTCCAGCATAACCATACCAGCAGTACTTCTCAAACCTAGTAGCATTAACCATTAACAAGCACTATTAACTTCTATTTGAGCTTGTATCAACTCCACATCCCTTAAGTTTTCCTTGTCCTTAAGGAATAGCTTCATTCACTGCATCAAACCCTGGAAACCTTGTAATCAAATCACCATAGATCTCCCAAGTTGCTTCCTCAACTGGCTTATTGGTCCACTGAATAAGCACAAACATGACTGGCTTGTTATTGACCTTTCCCAACCTTCTTTCCAGTATTGCCATAGGCTTATTCTCCAAGAGGCCATCTTCTCTGAGCTGTGGTAATACTCCCATACTGTGGTCTTTGCCATGACACTTCTTAAGCTGTGAAATGTGAAAAACTAGATGAATCTGGCTTGAACTTGGCAGCTTCAATCTGTAAGCAACTTCTCTAATTCTTTCTGCAACTTTGAAAGGTCCATAGTACTTAGATGAGAGTTTGTGTTGCTGGCCTTGCCTTATAGACACTTGCCTATGAGGCTGAAGTTTCAAATAGACCTAATCATCAGCTTCAAATTATCTATCTATCCTGTGCTTGTTGGCTTGGTTCCTCATTCTGTCCTGAGACCATTTAAGATAGAACTTGAGCACTTTAATGGCTTCTTCTCTTGCTTGCAATATTCTATCCACTTCCTCAACTCTACTATCTCCAAGTATGTAAGGAACATGGATAGGAGGTGTTTGGCAGTAAACAGCCTCATAAGGTGTAGTTTTAGTTGATGTGTGGTAGTTGATGTTGTACTAAAATTCAGCTAAGGGAAGCCATTTTACCCATTCCTTTGGTTTCTCACCACACATACTCCTTAGATAGCACCCTAAGCTTCTATTGACCACTTTTGTCTGACCGTCAGTTTGAGGATGATAGGCAGTTGATAGCTTGAGCTTGACCTTCAATTCATCAAACAAAGCCTTCCAAAAATTGCTTAAGAACACTTTGTCTCTATCACTCACAATAGACTTAGGTAACCCATGCAACTTGTACACTTGATCCAAGAAATCTTGAGCTACTTGGCTTGCTGTGAAAGGGTGGGCTAATGAAATGAAATGAGCATATTTGCTTAGCCTATCCACTACCACCACAATCACTGATTTTCCATGGGATGTAGGCAATTTTTCAATGAAATCCATGAAAACCTCTTTCCAAATTCTTTCAGGGATGGGAAGGGGTTGAATAAGACCAGGATAAACACTTAAGTCAGGCTTCTGTCTTTGGCACACAAATCACAATCCCCCCCCCCCCCACCTGACCAATCTAATTAATCATCTTCCTTAAGCCCTTTCCAATAGTAACAATGAACCCAAGCTTTTTCATATTC
Source organism: Tanacetum coccineum (assembly GCA_026074375.1). Classification (NCBI taxonomy): domain Eukaryota; kingdom Viridiplantae; phylum Streptophyta; class Magnoliopsida; order Asterales; family Asteraceae; genus Tanacetum; species Tanacetum coccineum. Next base: position 16,940 of record BQNB010083487.1, read on the forward strand.
ACAGAGCACTCAGAGTGCCCACCAATAGCTTCATCAGAAGTGCTTGGACTAAAGCTCTTTTCCTAGCTCAACTAGAGCTCATTTCACAACTACCACTTTATCCCTTCCTCATTAAGCGGATTTCACCATTCCAAAGTATTTTGTTCTTTAAAAACTGATGTTCCAATGACTTGATCAAATTTTGGGCCTCCAAGTCATTTTCCCAACTATCTTTCACCTTGTCCCAAACACTACTTGAGACAGAAGAGACAGATATCTCTGCCCTTCTTGTACACAATCTCATAGTCATATCCAAGAAGTTTAGGCAGCCACTTGAATTGAAATGGAGTGGTAAGCTTTTGGTTTAACAGATACTTTAAGCTGAAATGATCTGTCCTGATTTTGAAGTGCCCTATCAACAGAAGCCCTTCCACTTGTCTAATGCGCCACATAACTGGCCAAAAACTTCATATTCATCATAAGTTGACAGGGCTGCAAATAAAGCCTTCCAAAAATTACTTAGAAACACTTTGTCTCTGTCACTCACAATAGACTCAGGTAGCCCATGTAGCTTGTACACTTGATCCAATATAACTTAAGCTACTTGGCTTGCTGAGAAAGGGTGGGCTAGTGGAATGAAATGACCATACTTGCTTAGCCTATCCACTACCACCAAAATCACTGACTTCCCATGGATGTAGGCAATTTTTCAATGAAATCCATGGAAATCTCCTTTCAAATTCTTTTAAGAATGGGAAGGGGTTGAATAAGTCCAAGGTAAGCACTTAAGTCAGGCTTCTATCTTTGGCACATATCACAATCCCTAACCATCTGCTTAACCATCTTTTTAAGACCCTTACAATAGAACAATGACCCAAGCTTTTTCATAGTCACATGAGCACCAAAATGCCCACCAATAGCTTCATTTTGGAAGTGCTGAACTAGCTCTTTCCTTAGCTATGGGTCATTTCCAACTACTACTTTTCCCTTCCTCTTGAGGATTTTACCATTCCAAGAGTATTTGTTGCCTTTATAACTGTGATGTTCCAATGACTTGATCAAATTTTGGGTCTCCAAGTCATTTTTCCAACTATCTTTCACGTTGTCCTAAACACCACTTGAGATAGAAGAGACAGATATCTGCAAAATTCTCCACTTGAGTCCACTCTTGACAAAGCATCAGCTACCATTCTCACTCCCTTTCTTATACACAATCTCATAATCATATCCAAGAAGTTTAGGCAGCCACTTGAACAGAAATGGAGTAGTAAGCTTTTGGTTTAGCAGATACTTTTGGCTGGAATGATCTATCCTAATTTTGATGTGCCTATCAAGCAAATAGCCCTTCCACTTGTCCAATACTGCCACCACTGCTAAAAATTCTTTCTCATAGGTTGACAGGGCTTGGTGTTTTGCCGACAATTTTTTGCTCCAATAAGCTATAGGGTGACCATTTTGACACAACACTGCTCTAATTCATTTGCCACTTGCGTCAATTTCAACTATAAACTCTTGTTCAAAGTTAGGTAGAGCTAACACTGGTGCTGTAACCATGGCTTCTTTTAACTGATGATAAGCCAATTCAGCTGACGGATTCCACTTGAATGCATCTTTCTTTGTCAAAGCCACCAAAGGTTGAGTGATAATAACATAATCTTTAAGGAACCTTCTATAATAGCCAGTTAGACCAAGGAACCCTCTTAACTGCTTGAGTGTTGAAGGTATTAGCCACTTCTGCATAGCTTCTATTTTGGAAGGATTTGTGGCTACACCTTGAGCTGAAATGATGTGACCCAAGTATTCTACTTATGGTACAACAAAATAACATTTAGACTTCTTTACATACAAGGTGTTATCCTTCATGACTTGCAAGACTTGAGCCAAATGATTACAATGTTGTTCCAAGTTCTTGCTATAGATCAATATATCATCAAAAAATACCAACACAAACTTCCTTAGGAAAGCCTTGAAAACTGTGTTCATCAGACTTTGGAAAGTTAAGGGTGCATTTGTAAGACCAAAAGGCATCACAAGGAACTCATAGTAGCCTTCATGAGTCCTGAAAGCTGTCTTGCAAATATCATCCTCCTTCATTCTGATTTGATGGTATCCAGACCTCAAATCAAGCTTGGAGAACACCACAAAACCATTCAACCTATCAATGAGCTCCTCAATCACAGGAATAGGAAATTTGTCCTTGACTGTATACTTATTGAGCTGTTTATAATCAATGCACATCCTCCATGTGCCATCTTTCTTCTTAACCATTACAATGGGAGATGAGAAGGGACTTTGACTTGCCCTAACCACCCCTGAATCCATCAATTCCTTAACCATACTTTCAATGGAATCTTTTTTGTTAGGTGGATATCTATAGGGTCTCACATTAATTGGAGGAGTGTTTGTCATAAGAGGTATTTGATGGTCATGTGATCTTTGAGGAGGCAAGTCTTTTGGTACTTCAAACACTTCATCAAATTGTGTGAGAACTTGCTCCACCTCTGCAGATACACTCCCAACACTCTCCATTTGACATAACTGCACTGGATACACACATAAAGCCATAGAAGAGAGCTCTGCTTACTTGAGCATTCCTTTACTGCCCTGCATCTAATGTACATGGGTGGTGTTTATGACTCTCAATACTAATTGTCTTCCTTTATGGTTGAACTTCATGATTAACTTCTTGAAATTACACTGCATATCTCCAAGAATAGCTAACCATTAAATGGCCAACACCATTTTACAACCACCCAATGGTAATAACATCACATCACTTGTGAAAACTTCATTTTGCAAGCTCCACTTCAAATCATGACAAACAAAAGTGCTCATCATTCTCTGCCCATTAGCCACTGAAACTTGCATAGGTGTGGTTTTAGCTAGTTTACACCTGAACTTCTTAGCTTGGTGAATGTCTAAAAAGTTGCGTATGATGCCACAGTCAATGAGTATGTGCACCACTTTCTTACCAACTCTGCCCTTAATCCTCATAGTTTGGTAGGAGTTAAGGCCATAAAGATCATTAAGAGTGATTTGTTAGGTATCAGTCACACCAACCATTTCACCCACACAATCCTCATAGGTGTCATCATCACCATCTATGCAGTTATCAATGTCACCCTCACAAATGACTTCTATAGAATGTAATTGACTATTACACTTATGTCCTGGTACAAACTTTTGGTCACAATAAAAGCACTGACCCTTAGCCCTTTTTTCCTCTAACTCTTTTTGAGTGAGTTTGTAAGGATTATGTACCCCATTTCTGGTCACATATCCATTACTTTGGCCAACTAAATTAGACTTGACTGGTGTAGTCACAGCCTTACTAGCAAAAGTAGTAGTGGATTGTTTAGGAGCAGGGAGCAAAGGAGTGTTATACCTTGGCTTGAGGATAGTATTGGTGGCTTCTTGCATTTTAGCCAACTGATAAGACTCACTGAGATTATTAGCCTGAAACATCCTCATAGGAGTCCCAACCTCAGGCTTAAGCCCCCCAATGAACATACTCACAGTTATTGGCTCAGGTAGGTCCACCCTATTCAACAAAGCCTCAAAAGCTTCCTAATAGTTTTGAACTGATCCAGTCTGCTTGAGATTTTTAAGCTCCACAATAGGATCATCATAGAGAACTCCAAACCTCTTGACTACTTCTACATCAAAGTGCTCCCATAATGTGTTATCAGGATACCTTTTCACATACTGTTGATACCAAACCAATGCTGTATCAAACTTATGAATAGAAGCTAACTGTATCTTCCTTCCATCAGGCACTCTATCCACCTTGAAGAACTGTTTACACCTGTAAACCCTGTCCTTCACATCATCACTACTGAACTTTGGGAACTCAATCCTAATAAGCTTCCTATAAAGAGTGTTGTTTGGTTCAGGATGTGGCCTTTGTTGAACAGCGTTGACTGGTTCCTGCTCCTTTTTTCAGATTATAAATATCAGTTGAATGAGCTTTAACTTCAATGTTAGCTAAGGTTTCTTGAATTACAGCTAAAACAGCCTGGATTGGATTTATAGGAGGAGGTGTATTGAGGACCAAATTAGTGTTTCTGGTGTTCACCATGATTTTAGGAGTTTGTTAGAAAGTTGAGGTTGTTAGAAAGGTTGTTAGACAGTTAGACTATTGTAACAACTTTCTAATGTGTCTATTTTAGTGATGTTGACAGTAGTTACTCCCCATACCAAGTAAATAACTGACGTGTCAACTATTTTGTTATTGGCCAACTTAGGTCAACCCAAACTGATCACCATTCGAAAGTAGAGGATTTAAGCCTACGGCGCTGCTCTACCAGTGATCGCGAAGGATACCTAACACTTGGTCGTGTTTTGAATGGATAGCACACACAATTTAGTGTTGAGTGTCAGTGTAACACACACACTAAAGGTTTAGGTTATCAGTGTAACAACCTAACCGTTTAAGTAACAACCTCACCGGAAATCTAACTGATCGTCGGAAAACACCGTCTGAGTTACCAGGAAGGCAGCTTTGATACCAATTGATACATAGCAAATTGGATAACGTCCTTTCGTTAAACAATTCATAGATCAACGGCAATGAAAACATTTAGAACTCGTATACAAAGAAATAGAGCTCAAAATGATTCATTAATGGTGAAACTCAACCAAACGGTTACAACTGAATTAAGAGAGAGAAAATGTGTTTTCACACAATTACAATTTCAACATAAGTGCAAGAAATCGAGCTATCATAGGTATTTATAGGCCTAGGGTGGAAGGTTGGGGTAGTTGAAGTTTTGGCGGAATGGAAATTACTTTGTTTGACTTTTCAAGTTAAACATCACAACTAGGCTAAGGCTAATATTAACTAAACCTACAAAAACATGAACTAAGCCCTGTAGTACAAAACTGAGCTCATCAATGTTAACTCAGCAATACTAAACTAAGTTAGTAGATTTTTAAACTAACTAAGACTAGCAGTATTATCTCAGCTTAACCATACTAGCAGTACTTCTACAGCTAGCAGCTTTACCTATTAACGTAGCAGTATTAACTTCTTGTTGAGCTTGTATTAGAATCTCTTGAGGCTAAGGTGAATGAAAACAAGGCACTGTCAAGTTCTTCTGCTATGGAAGTTCAATATGGAACGTTTTGAATCTTTATGTTATCCACATTTATTTATATAATTTATATATACAATATGCTGTTGTGTATTGATCAAAGTCTTTTAAACTTTTTTGCTTTCTGATATATTATATATGGTTACACAGATAGTGCCAAGAGTGTTGGACTATGGTTGAAAAAATTGAGAAATAGCTTGCTGATGCTGTCAACTTTGGTCACCTGTCCTCAGTTAAGGACATTTTGAAGCCTTGGTTGCTGTTGCACAAAATAATTGAAACTCGATACATTTTCAATGTTAAAGATGATATTTCTGTCAGCCAGGCCCTTCAAGCGTGGGTTTATTTCTTTATTATCATATCTTTTTCTTTCACTGAGAGACATCTGTTAACTTACTTGAATTTTCCTGTGCGTAGACATGTTATGAGGCTATATCAAGGTGGTTTATTTTTTATTATCATCTCTATTTTCTTGTGGAAGCTTCTGAGCCTTTGGGAAGATCCACGACCGCATTTACCCTACACCTAAAATTGTACAAGCAGAATACTCTTGCTGATTTGATATTATTGTCTGTCCATCCCTGAATTAGTTTAATGAGTTTTTCTGAATTGATTGTTCTTTAGGTTTTCCCTTGTAATAAACTTTTCTTGCATTCACACCATCTTTAATAAGTTATACATCTTATTAAATATATGTGAAATTCAGTATTTAACAGAATCAGATTCTTCAAATTATCAATGTTGATAAATGACAACAATACTTCTGAAAAAGAAAACAAGAGCTCGAGTAGGTCAGCGTTACAGGTAAAGTGTGTACCTACGTCATGGATCAGGAGAAATCAATTGTTGATGCTTTAAGTCCTGTTCTACAACAGCCAAATATGGAAAACAAGAATGTCGTCTATTTTGGGAAAGCTAGAACATTTTGATTCGTCGAATTGGCTCATGTCTTTATTTAAAACTCAAGGTAGTCCAGTTACAAAGCAATTTATTACTTTCATCGTTGTTTCTTCTTGGTGCATGTGCTATGTCTATAGGGGCAATTTTGGTCCCTTTATGTACGAGTGGGTTGATTTGGGTAGTGTTTTTGTTTCCAACATAATTTTGATGAACATAACGTTTATGTTTTGAATATATAATTATTGCTTTCTTTATGTCTCAGCAAGGGATATGTATCATGGTTATTCTATATTGTTTAAAAAGGTTAGCATCCAATAATAGCATTATCTTAGATTGGTATAATACAAAAGGAAATGTTAAATTAATTGTATTTCTGGTACTTGATGCTTTTGTTAGCTGATGGAATTCAGCGAGGAGAAAATTATTATGGCTTTAGAAGGAGGATATGATCTCGAATCCTTGGCTAATTCGGTTCTCGCTTGTGTCGAAGTGTTACTAGAAGGCAAACCTATTGCTGAACTTCTGATGCTTATCCGTTTGAATCCAAGTAAAGAGTGATCAAGGATGTAAGATCATGTAGATATTGATATCCAAGTTTCTGATTTTATCTCTGTTTTGTAATTTTCTATGTCTTATGCGTTACAGATATATTTTTAGGTTCATGAGAAACTGAGTACATTTTGGCCAATACTTGCAAAAATGTTGCCTAGAAAGTTAACCAACAGAGTGACGCCTCTACCTGAGGTTTACAGTTTTGGGCTTTTTTAATACCTTGCCATGCATTTTTTATCCTAATACTACATTTGATACTGTAATATGATATAAATTGAGTTTTCTTTAACTTTTTCTAAACATAATATTATTGAACCTTATTATGTTAAAAACGTGTTACAGATATATAGCTCGCAGTCAAACAATAAAAGTGATGTTATTTCAAGTACATTAAAGTCTAGTAAATTCTCTGTTGTTTGATTGCTGATAATTTTGTGCATTAAAACTATGTTTGATAAAAAAAGTTAAGGCATGTTTGGTTGGCTGACTTTTTGTACTGTTTGTAGTGGCAACTCAATAAAGAACTCAAAATACATATGATTGTTGATTCATCCATGACCGAAGCACGAATTGTGTCCCTGTCCCTTGCACCTCCACCTTGCTTCTGTTTATCAGCAGTTTGAAAATCCATGCTTGCGAGTTTTTGTTCCACCGGGAATGTCAAAGCTCCACTATTAATATTTATTTGAATAAGCTTCGATGTATGCAGTATTACCAAAAGCACCCAGATTTTTTTATTACCAGTAGGATATATATTAAATTATGTAATAAGAACTATTGACGATTTCGAGGTGCTAACTAGGTGATACATTGATACAGCCTAGACAGAATGATGTGGCTTGAGACCAATAAAAAATAAATTGGTTTAACTAACCATTTTTACATATACTAAAAGTTTGATCTTAATTAAAATTATTATTTGCTGAATCTCCTATGTGTTCTAGGTATTTGAGTATCTCTTTGACAGTGTGTTTACAAGTGGGTTTGGTACAGGAACCTAATCCTATATGAATATTGCTAGCATTTTTAGGCATCATTCAGCGCGGTTACAATACGAAAAAAGTATGCATTCGTCATGTTGTCATGTTCCGCACTGAAATTCTTTATATTTATGTTAATGTATGATAGTTGGTTGCTGCAAGGGCCACAAACAGGGTCAACTGGAACAAGTACCCTGTTGTGGTTGTTCTGTAACTTCAAATTTTACTTGGTTCTACTGTTGATTTGTTGGTTTTGTTTCTAGCCCCCCTTATTTTACCAATGTGCAAGTCGAGCCAATTGTTGTGAAAATCGGTAAGCTTTATTGGATGTTGGAGAACGACAATACAGATGCATATAAAAGTAAAGTGAGGTATCTATTTTAGCTAGTTTTTCTTATTTGACCAACTTTAGATAAAGCACAACACAAATCAAGCCAATTTGTAAAAAGTTTCACTTTCCGGTTTATCGATTGGTCATCTTCTTTCAGTCATTGGTATCGAATCCCGATGGGTTGGATGCAAGAAATCATATTCGCCTGTGACAAGACAGTTTGTTGGAGAATGTTGTAAAGGAGATCATTCGGATAGTATTAATGAGATATTGTTGAGCGGAAATGTGTTGTATTCGTGTTCATCTGATGCGACTCTTAGAGCTTAGGATACTCATTCTTATTAGCAGGTGGTTATTATCGTTTGTTTTTTATGATAATTGAATTCAACTTGAAATATGGTTTGTAATGTTTTGAATGGTATAATTACAGGTAGCTTGTCTTAATGTCGGTCCATCACAACAAATTTTTAGATTTTCGTTTGGCGGGACTGCTGGTAACCTTCTTGCGGAGGGTTGTAAATCTCAGGTAATGTTATTATATCGAATTGTGTTTGCAGTGGTTTATAATGTTGCTTAGACTTGGAAATATGCAGAAATAGACCTATGTTGTCTTTTAAGTTTTAAGTGCACTTGATAAAGAACACATTAAATCAGCAACCTATCATTTATATTGATGTCCGAAAATGCCAAAAAGGGTTGTGACGTTTATGTAACAAAGTTAAAGATGTTGTATTTGCTCTACATTTTGTTATGACACATGTATGTTATTAGAGTACCATATACCTTATGATTAGTTCTGACTCATTAAGCAAAATTTTGAAACTAAAGGAATCGCTGGAAGTTATTTTATCCATACTCAAGCATACCTTCTGATATGAAAATATAATGTAGTCTATAGAACTCATTATTCAATCATAGAATTTAAATGTTAAGTGGCTTGCAGTTTGATTTCAATATGGGTTATAATTAACCATAGACGGAACTTGAATTTTTTTCTTGAAAGGGCTGAAATTATTAGGAGTTTTAGCTATCTTTTTTTTATATAAAATATACATAAAGATACGTGCCTTGAAGATCAATTGCTCGATGCTAAAGTAGTCAATATGGTGTATTACGAGTGACCAAACACATAAAGAATGACAAACCTCATAGTCGTGTCATGTTCCATTTATATGTAATTGGTAACAAGTGTCCTCGGCTTCTTTTGTAGTTGCCAGTTTGGATAAGTGGTGTCCAACTATGGATTGTTTTGGCAGTACAAATTGTAAAACGTTGGCTAATCGGGCATCACCATTTCGTATGGAAGATCATTGTTACATGATTCGAGCGATATTAAGTAATGCATCTTACTACGACCAATTTAAATGATAACTTTTATTTTTTTTATTGTTTGGTCATGTACAATTTTCAATAAACTTAATACAAATCCTATAAAGTTACTTCAAAAACCATCAAATATACCAAGTAATTACATAAACACAAACAAATTGACAAACATTGCTACTATGCTTAAAACAAATCTTTGTATAATATACAATTTAAAAAAAACCAAAATTTAGCAAAACAAAAAAATGTAGACAATAATTACAAGTCATGCCCGTCTATCGGGCGGGCT
>BQNB010083488.1:0-29023 GCA_026074375.1 Tanacetum coccineum
AAGTTGAGCACACAAAGTGTTTAAAGTCAGAGAAAGGACTAGAATTCCTAGAGTGATCTGCCTTTGGCATAACAGTTGTCGTTAGGAAACTACTCTTAGATGTTGGCAAAGCCCTAGATGTTTGATTATTGCTCCTAGGTTTTGATTTGCAACTCTTAGTAGTATGATTAAGGCTTGATTAAACAAACTCAATCTCAAGCTTATAGACTTGAGAGAGCTAAAATGAGCTTATGACAAGCTTATGAAACAGTAGAGTATGTATTTGAGGAAATGAGAGCTTATAAATGAAAACATGATTATGTAAACTAAATGAGACTTTTATTAATGATCAAAAACAGATTACAAGAGATTAAAAAGTGAAATTACATTTTAACTAAAAACCTAACAAGCTAATTTTACTTAAAGAAAAATACAGGAAAAAGAAGATAGTATGTGTGTGAGGAGTGTGAGTATTTATAGTCACAAGCTGAACCTTCTAGCCTTTCCTTGCTCTACACGCTCCTTTTAATTATATCCGTACGATCTTCTAATCGTTGGAGAGTTGATTATGGCCCTTAGATCATGTGATCACTCACACGGATTGCCAAGCTGGCAATCCATTGATGTGACGTTTGTGCTTGTTCCCTGAGTGATTTAAGTACAAGATTACCCATTCCTTGTGCTTTCTCATTTGCCACCGTGGCCTCCTTGCTTGGGTGAGCTAATTAGTGCCTTTGAGATGACTAATTTGACCCTTCCATCTTGTTCATTATACCTTTAATTGTCCTTTTTGCCATTTGATTGAGACTTGCCCCTTGATTTGACTGCGTGGTAAAGTGAAGAGGATGATGAATAGTAACCATGTTCTTGGCGCCAATTTTTAGTTTTAACTGAATTTGGTAAACGGGTGGGATGAGTTTGGGGTATTAGCAAGAATGGTCCTTGTGGTTTATAAGTGGAATTGCAAATATAAGTCCAAGTGTTTTTAAGGTTTGAAAATGGCAAAACTAGTCCTTAGACTTGTAGTGGGTTATAGTTTAGGGTTTTGAGGGACTGAATGTGTAACTTTGGAATTTTGTCTTTTATGGCTTGACTTTTGTTGACCAAGAGTTGACTGAAGGTTGACTTTTTGACTTTAGCTTCCGGCTCTTGTACACTCTTCCGTTCTCGTGTCCGTGTTTGCCCATTTTTGACTGTTTTCTTGTGATTTTTGTCTTATCCGTACCTGCACACACAAAACACAAAAACAAGTATAGCTTTGCCATTTTTAGTGTGTTTTTGGTTATTTAGGGTTAATTTTGGTATAAACGGATATGTGTATTTCACACATATCATCCTCCACCAATCACCCAAAATTGTTGTTACAAGTGTGAAGAACCGCTGGATGGCTTCTTTTGTCATCAATGTACTTGCAAGTCTTGTGGGAAAGGTGCTCATTATGGTTATAATTATCCACCGCAAGTTCCGGTTATCTCTAATCCGGAACCATGCAATAATCAAACCATTAATGAGCTCCCACAGACTTTGCCAAGTGTTCATCCAACATGCAATTCTGAAGATGAGAATTCATTCAAAGTTGCTTTTAGGATCTAGCTTCGGACACCTATGATAAATTCAAATATTTATAGTTTCAATCTCTTCTATGTCCTTCTTGATCTTATCCTTATGAATATTTCCACTTAAAGATTTAATTCTCTCTTTTAACTTCTTTATGATCGTGTCTTTCTCTTGGGACTAAGCTTTCAATTCAGTTAATTCAAAATATTGATCAAAATTTAGAGCACCTTGATTTGAAACAAAATTGTCTCTTTGAAAAATTTCCTGATTAAGTTGAGTATCAACTTCTAAAGAGATGCAATGTTTTTCAAGAGTGGTATAACTTCTGAACAGTTTATCGTAAGTCTCTTTTTCAATGAAATCCTATTTGTTGAGAAGCTCATTCTTAAGTTTGAGACACTTTTCACTTTCATGCACATTCACAAAAGTATTATCCACAGAAGAATTCATAATTATGTTCACTATATCTTTGTTAATGTCTTGATCAAAGAGTCGTTCGTTCTCATTTAAAACTTGATTCATTTTAACTTCAAACGTTTTGGACTCTAAACGATGTTATTCCACAGCCTATTCCATTTGATGAAAGACATTTTGGACTTCAGTAAGATCATCAATTAAATATTGATCGAATATATTGAATATTTCCTTCAGTGCTTTTACAAATGGAATAATTTCATCCCTAAAACAAGCTTTTGTATGTTTAAACCCCCACGAGCCCTTAGTGATGGTTGTGGCCATGGTTCTTTCTTTGACAACCATGTCAAAGCCAACAAGGTGGTGTTTAAGTTTCTTTAAACTCGTATTTACCATGCTGACTTTAGGAAGTTCTTTTGGAACCTCGACTTTGGTGGGTCTACAAGAAGGACTAAGATCTGAAGAATTCATAGAATTCTGAGACTAAAAGGCTTGTTTAGCAAATAATTCAGTTTGTGGAACAAATTGTTTTTCAAAATCTTAAAAAAGTTGGTTGAGAACAGCATAATCAACTGGTGTGTGTTTTAGTAGCTCCAGAACCCGCTGCATCAACTGGTTCACCTTCATCAACAACTGTTGACCAAGATGCACCATCTCCGAGTAACTCACAAACTTTACCCGAAACTCAATATCCAGTCATTTCTAACGATGTTGAAGAAGATAATCATGAGTTAGATGTTGCACACATGAATAATGATCCATTCTTTGGCATTTCAATTGCAAAAAACAATTCTGAAGCATCTTCTTCTTCGAATGTTATTTCTACTATTGTGCAAACTACTGTTCCTAACTCCGAACATGTTAACAAATAGACAAAGGATCATCCTTTAGACAACATCATCGGTGATCTCGGAAGACCTGTTTCCACAAGATTCCAACTCTATGAACAAGCCTTATATTGTTACTACGATGCTTTTCTCACATCAGTTGAACCAAAGAACTATAAAGACGCATTAACTCAAGCATGTTGGATTGAAGCAATGTAAGAGGAGCTTAATGAATTTGAACGTCTTGAAGTTGGGAACTGTCTCCTGTCCAGATTAAGTGATGGTCCTTTCTTTAAATTGGATTATTATTAAGGTGAAACTTATGATTTAGGAGGAATTCTAAAAACATGGCTCGATTGGTTGCTCGTGGTTATCGTCAAGTAAGAAGAGAATTGATTCTGAGGAATCTTTTGCTCCAGCGGATGGGGGACCTTGACTGCTTTCGATATTCCTCGCATTTTCTTGCTCCACATGAATATGATCGTCTACCAAATGGATGTAAAGACGGCATTCTTAAATGGAATTCTACGCGAAGAAGTTTATGTCAACCAACTGAACGGGTTTGGGGATCCAGACAATCTGAATCATGAGTACAAGCTTAAGAAGGCTCTATATGGGTTGAAACAAGCTCTTCGCGTGTGGTACGATCTATTGTCGAAGTTTCTACTCTCTTAGGAATTCTCTAAAGGAACTGTATATCCCACATTATTCATCAGAAGATAAGGCAAAGATATTCTCCTGGTACAAATCTATGTTATTGATATAATCTTTGCGTCTACTACACCTGAACTATGTGACCAATTTTCAAAAATAATGTGTTTAAAGTTTAAGATGTCGATGATGGGCAAAATATCATTTTTTTTCTAGGACTACAGATTTCACAATGTCCCAGAGGCATCTTTTTAAACCAGTCTAAATATTCTCTTGAATCTTTGAAAAAATATGGTATGGAATCTAGTGACCCCGTAGATACTCCCATGGTGGAGAAATCCAATCTGGATGAAGATACACAAGGGAAAGTCATTGACCCTATACACTATCATGGAATGGTTGGCACCCTTATGTATCTCACAGCCAGTAGACTAGACCTTACATTTGTTGTATGCATGTGTGCCCGGTATCAGGCAAAGCCTACCGAAAAACAATTACATGCTGTAAAAAGAATCTTTAAATACCTACGAGGAACTGTTAATAGGGGATTCTAGTATCCAAAGGATTCTTCTATTGCTCTAACAGCTTATGCAGACGCTGATCATGCGGTTTGCCATGATACTAGACGAAGTACATCTAGAAGTATGCAATTATTGGGAGAAAGGCTTGTTAGCTGGTCATCAAAAACGCAGAAAAGCGCTATGATATCCAGTACGGAAGCTGAATATATAGCCTTGTCTAGCTGTTGTGCTAAAGTCTTTTGGATGAGATCGTAGCTTACCGACTATAGCCTTGGATTCAATAAAATTCCAATGTACTGTGATAACAAAAGCGCTATTGCCTTATGCTGCAACAATGTTCAACTTTTTATCAAAACATGTTGACATCAGATTTCCACTTCATAAAGAGCAAGTTGAAACGGAGTTAGTAGAGCTTTACATTGTCAATACGGAGTATCAGCTAGCGGACATCATATACAACAGCCTTGGCACGAGATAGGGAATGAATTTATTATCAACAAGCTGGAATGCGAGTTTTACGACCAGAGGACATAAAATATGATTGGTAGTTGAGTGAAGAAAATGTGGTTGGTACCTATTCAAATATCATGTATATAATATGTAGATATATTAAAAACCGAAAAAGCAAAAATATTCTACATTTCAAAAAAAACCTTTATAAAATCAAAATCTCAATATTATAAAATACTTTTAAATAAAACCAAAGAAAAAATAAAAAAATAAGAAAAATATAAAAAAAGGTAATAATGGCATGTCTTCTGAAAATCGATAACATTTACGGTCTTAGAAATGTCATTTAATAATGATACGAGGCTGTAAATGAAGTTCGAGCAGAAGTTTAAAAGTTTTCAAAACATGCCAACGATGGCTTGCTATTATTTCAGATAGCAACCCGGCTATCATCTTAAAGGCAAGTATTTCAAAAAGAAAACTTGACCTCTTAACGAAAATTTATTCTCGGGCATGGTCTACTTTATGACCATAAAAAGGCTTATGTTTACTTTGCAACATAACCCGTGCTTCCTATATCAAATAAGTGTACGTTTCAGTGCACCTATTTTTCAAAATAAGAGAAATCTTATTTTTATTGGTAAAAAGTTGTCTTTACAATGAATCAGTGTTTTTAGTAATCACAATAAGATTTTCAAAGACAATTCGACCACTAAAACAATGACAATAACTCTTTAAATAGAAAACGGGTCATTATTTGAGGGGGAGAAATTTTCATCAAATAATCTTTTAAAACAATCTTTCAAATTAAGTCACGAAATAAACGGATAGAGTTTTTGATAATGACGGATAACAAATTAAAGGGGAGTTAACTTATATTAAATACAAGGGCTTTAGATGTCATTTGTTTAAAAATTTATGGACTTATTTGCAATTTGAGACTTAGTGAATTCAGGCTTTAAACTATATTCGATCAATATTGCCAACACCTCATAGTTTGTAAAAGACTTAGGAATGCTTGGAAATACTTTCATAGTTTTAAAAGCCTTGAAGTTGATTCTCACGGAATAGATTTAAGCTTATTAATTCTTCAAACACGATCTCAAGTATATGTGCGTACAAGGTTTTGCTGATTTTGAGGTATCAAAACCAGCAAGGGGGAAGGAGTAGATGTATTCATGATAGACTCCATGGCCTTCTTTTGAACTTATCTTCATGGTTAGCTTCTTTTAATTTTAGGCCTTCTTCGTTTCTTTCGGGTGCACCATTTCAACCTCATGGGGAAAGAGACATCTCGTCATCATTTAGTAAGCATTGTTTTTAGTTCCCTGGGGGAAGTGTTGGGGGAATAATTATTCTAAGCGTGAGAAGATCGGTTACTGATTCAATAAATGCTTCCTCAAATGGTTAATCACTAAGCTTATTTTTTTTAAGAGAGAGTAGAATTAGTTGACAAAAGAGGTACACATAGGTTTGATAAGTATGATGATTCCTTAAGATTAGTCAGTATTCTACAGAAAGAAATAAGTACATTTAGGACTTAGTTGACTTAGGTCTTATCATTTCGACTACTTAGAGGGAATAATTATGACATCCGGGACTTAGTTGACTTTGGTGTTTCAGTTTATAGCATCACTATCGTGTAAGGAGAAATACAGACATCCGGGACTTAATTGACTTTGGTGTTACGATTTCAAATGAATTGTGTACTTCAGATATTTGTTTTTTACATCAAGACTGCTTGAGGCGGCTTACAAGAATGTTTTGAATCTACTCAAGAAAGGATCGCTGATTTAGGGGGAAGCTAAGACAACTTCTTAAGAGAGACTACGGGGAAGACCTACGGCTTCTACAAAAGAACCATATGATTCTATCATATGATGTTCTCATCATTCATGTCAAACCTCGTACATAATAATTTTGTGAATATATAAATGTGTAGTGTAGACTTAAAAATTAGGCATATATAGTGTTTGAGTATGAATTTTTAAGAATTTCTTAGTAAATTCAAAAAATCTCAAATTAACATACTCAAACACCATATAATACCCTCATAATTTAAGGGGGAGCATTAAAAATGTTCCTAATATGGCTTGTTAATAATTGGACATTTTTTCCCTGAAAGCAGTTATATTTGAATCAATTGATATCCAAAATATCAAGAGATTTAATATTTTTGATAAGGGTAGAAGATATGATTAAAATATATGATTAAAAAATGTGATTTTCAGATCTCAAGTGTACGTTATCCCATGTATGTGCTAAACTCTTTCGATTAATCGATGCACATATGAAGGGGGAGCAAATAGTTACGTGATTGGCTGAAATGTGGAAGTACCAAAGACCGACCATTTAATTTACTGTATTAGAGTTATAAGGTGGTTAAGTATAGGTATTCATTCCCATGATTCAGCCAGAACTAGAGGGATCTACCTAGGGATATTCCACTAGATAGTGGAGTAGTCCTTAGGTATGAAAAAAAGAGTAAAAGTGATAATAAGGGAAAAGTGTTGACTAAGATGGATCTAGTACTGGAACAAACCCAACAAGGTACTAGTTATGAAGTCTCAGTAAGTGCTGAAGGGGTTGAATAATTAAAAAGAAAAGTAAGAATAAAGGGTGAAAAAAAAGAAGCCCTCCATACACTTTGGCAGAAACCGAGTCAATACATAAACTGTCAGAAACACTAAGTTGTAGTCTGACAATGAAGATAGTCATGGACCCAATGACGCTATGCACAACCCTCCCTAGCCACTCAAGGTCTCTTAACAGACTCTTGTTTCATTTCTCACGGAGATTACACATATTTCTATTAACTTTCTCACTCCGAGTTAGTTGGTATTGAAAAGGTAGCAGTCTGCTCCAGCCTACGATCACTAAAACCAAAGTGCACTATTGAGTCTAGAGCCAAAAGAGATCATCCATAAATCTCATTAGGACACTTGTCAAAATTATGCTTGCTAAGTCACACAATGTGAATAACAAGATATATATTAAGAGTCCTACGCATTATCCTTGTGATTTTGCCAGAACATCAGAGTGATACTCAAGTAATCACAATGAAGATGGAAATCCTGCTTGAGCCAACATCAAACAAGCTCTTGGTAGGTGACTTGTGCGATTCTATATGAATCAAGCTTGTGATAACTGGAAAGAAATGATGGTGCGATTCTAAAATGAATCAAACTTGTTCTAGTAAATGAATTGACGGTTGATGATGAATTTTTGAAATGATTAACACTCTCGATGTGTCACAAAACCACTTTAGCAAGTGACACGTCGATTGATTTTCAAATCAATTTTTCTATTCAATCGGTGAGACAGTAACTCACTGGTTCACTCTTATCGTGTTGTCTGCTTTGAGACGTTCTAGTAATGAGAACATGCTGAGTTTTATGAATCTAATACATATGTGTTAGAAAGATTCGATACTTCAGCTGGAAATCCTGTTAAGGATATTCTTCTTAAATTGAATCTACCTGATCACATGTCGATCCTCATAGATTTGAAGGTTACTCCAACCAAACACGGGTGAATGACAAAGCTATTTATCCCCCCGCTTTATTGCTAAGTGTTTTAATGCAGGATACTTACAGATGGAGGTGAAGGTACCTGGTTCCAGCAGCCTCAAAGATTCATAGCCACATGCTCATACTCGACCGACATACATAAAGACATTATGAAAGCTCAAGTATATGTTTCAAGACTTCCGCTACTCTGATACAGTACCTCCTTCTTGAAGCGACAAAGTGTTAAAGGTAAAGAATCTAAAGAAAGACATATTATTATTAAAGCTTTCAAGTCAAAGACTCAATCAAGCTTTCAAGACCAAGAAATAACGAACAGTATAGCATGTTAGTCCTAGAAGTACACAAGATCACCAAAAGCAAAATGACACAAGATGATGATAAGAGATTATGCTTGGTTGATGATCTCAAAGAAGTTCTAAATCACATTCATATCAAGTCAAAGATACAAGTCAAAGCCTAAAGCTCATGATCCTACATCAATCACAGTAAAGATTGAAGGATAAAAGACTACGAGCTCAAGACTAAAGTCAAAGCATAGTATGCTAGGTTTAAGTTTTTGTAAATTAGAGTGACCTCCCTTAAGGGGAGATTGTTAGGAATAAGAAAAGTATCAATCACTTCCAATATAGTTAGTCGTAGCTCATAGATTAATCATATGTAAATGTTAGTAAGCTAACCGGGCCAAAGACACATGGAAAGCCCATGACTATTCCCATGGCCGGTTATAGCTTGATGTATTTATACCCTCTCTACACATGGAGAGGGTGTTGGTTGCTCATTTTCTCACATAGTAATCTAATTGTTCTTTCTTTCTTTCTATCTCCAAGTGTTCATCCAACCACCTCTTTCTCTCTTTAAAACTCTAAACGAATCCATCATCTAGAGTGTTAAGTATATTCTATTATAAAACAAATGGATATGTAATCTCTAATCAATCTCATCTATTAAAGAAATGCTTAAGAAATTTGGCTAGAAGATTCTAAACCAATGAAAACCCTCCTGTCATCTGATACTAAACCACGAAGATGAAGTGTGGAGTCGTTAGATATACTCAGTACAAGGTCATGGTATGAATTTAGTAATAATCTAACAACAATAGGCTGATATTATGTTTAGTATCTTGCCTTTGTCCCGAGCTTCCAAGAGGATCCCAAAACCTAGTCCATCTTGAAGAGTTAAGTGTATCTTCTGATTACATTAAAGGTACTACGTCAGTTGTATTAAGTAATCGTAAGGGGACCCATAGAAATTAGTAGTATATGCCAAAACTCTAATCATGCGGGAGATTAGGGACTGAAAGAAAACTAGCGTATTTGTATGTTCATGTAGGATGTTGTTTGACATCTATGGGTCTCGAAGAAACCAACCAGCTCTTGCTCATCCACTACCAAAGCCGAATACTAACGCGGAAAGGCATGTCAACAGCGCTATGGATGAAACAAGCTCTTAATCGACTAGGGAACGTTTGACACAACGACGTCCTGATCATGTCGGAATACAAGGCGCGATTGACCTACAAAAACCGCATGCAACACTCTCGTACTAAACACACTCAAAATACGTCACCTCTTTCTTCCGTGATAAAGTCCAGGAAAAGGACATATTTCAATTTGAAAAAGTGTCGTCCGCAAAACGACAACTCGTCGACAACCCATACTAAACCCCTTGAAACAAGAAATCGTTGATTATCTTCGTCTTGGTTTAGAAATGGATGGAAAACATTTCATAAATCGTGTTAGTCCTCTTCTCCTTCTTCTAGACTACGATTATAGTCCGCGTTCCATTCGTGTCGTGACAAGTTAAAATTTCATCCACAGTCTGTTAAATAATTTTAAATTTGTGAAATGCCAATTAATAAGTCACTCTTTCCTCGTAAATTCATGACAAAATTTAAAAGTCTTAAAAATCTTATAATACGGGCGGTAGCCCCATATCTCAGGCGCTCCAAAAAACCATTTTTAGGTGGCCCTTGAGCGATATGGGACCGCCAACAGCAGACATCAAATATTACACTTAGTTAAAAAAATTCAAAACACAAAACCAAACAACCCCTCTTCCTGCTGGTGCGACGAACACGAAACCAAAACCATCAAAACTCAAAATCAACCACTAAAACACTAATTGAAGATCAAATCAACACTAATAATCATTCCTAACATCATAAAGATCATCAATTGTAAGTCATTTCATCTATTTTCTTTCAATTTGAGTCTAGGATTCATGATGAACACAAAAATTAAAATTGGGGATTTTCCATTTTTCTTTCAATTTTGTACAATTAGGACTACTAAGATACAATGTATAACTAATATGCTTCCCTTAGACATAGGATTTACATACACTAGTGAGTTTGTCGAAAAATTGATTTCGAACCAAAACCCCAATTTTATTTTCAAATCACTCACGTTAGAACACAATAAAATTGTTGTTGATGCATTTTAATACAACTTAAAAATGTTTTTTTTAAAACACATGCATAATGATTTCATGAACCAAAACTCTAGATACAAAAGTCAATGTACTTTTTTTGACATGTTTAAGATAGCAAAATCAAATTAAGGACGCGTTTTGGTCAACTCTTAGGATTTTTATTATAGGTCGAGTAATATATACTCCACATTTGTCATATTGTAGACACAGAAGAAGCCACAAGAACAACCTCTTTCAATGAGGGAACCTTAATAAAATGTCACTCTGATTTGGTGAAATGACGTTTGAAGAAGAAATACGGTACACCAAATCGTACATTCAACAATCTCAAATGAAAACTATCGTCCTAATAATTTAAAATCCACATTCAAAACCCAGAATGTATAACAATTCATGAAGGTTGTCTAGTACCTCTTTGAATCTACTAAATATGATAAATTCAAATCATGTTTCAATTATCAAACTTCTAAAATAATATGAACTCCACAAGGATTTGCCCAAGATTTCCTGCCTTGAATTCTATTCTTTAATAGAAATTAACCAGAGACAATAATCAAAAATCTTTTTAAAATTCTGGGCATTAAAAGGACATTTAAATTTTCACTCGAGACATGTGTGCCTCAATTTTCTCCATTCCATGTGACGGAGAATATCTTACTTCGGAAGATTCGTCCCTCGATACATTGGGAATTAATCAAGAAACTAACACCCCTTCCCCAACATACATTACAACACCAAATAAAATTTTCAATCTCAAACACAACAACTGACAAACCATTTAATTCCAAACAATAATCTCAAAAAGACCATCGTCATGACATGAGATCTAGCCTCAAAAACAATTCCAAGATAAAACCTTTGGCATTCAAATAACTCTAATTATCATTTCCCGCATCATCATGATCACATGATGTACTGCCCTGAAATACAAACAATACACCCTTTTAAAACTTTTCTTTACACTTTACCAAACGAGTTGAAAATATTAAAAATCAACCAAACTCTCCAATGCCATATGAAATGATTCTAAATCGTCTATATGATCACCTCATCAAAATTAATCCTCATCTACAAAAATTAAAAATATATATTGTATTGGCCATCCATGAAACCTTGGGTTCATCCTAATCATCTGTCAAACAAACATCTCTAAATCATTACTGAAGAATTCCATAAAGTAATATTCGTATACCTCAACATGTATTTGAGATATTTCTACAATCTAACTAATATTTCTCCTTCACTTTGTCCACCTTTATATGCTAGACATACGTACTATTATTATTATTGCTATGTAATATCACTTTGACTTCTATCTCGGTTATTTAGTACGTGTATAACTTTTCTTAGTCATTATTCATGCTTGCTATATGACAGTTCATAAACATATATTACATTTATAATCTTTCTACTGGATCCAGTGCCATGACTTCTCTTTTAGCTAGATTATTGTGATTCTTGAAAAGATAGGAAATGCCCACAATCTACCGCTCCCAACCTTCTTATTTTTGGGATAATCCTGAAAACAAGCGACATAAAATGGAGAATTTCGTAACTCCTCCAAAAAACTGGCCCCCCAAATTATATTGGGATCGCCACATGTTTACAGGACCAGCCAACAGAAGAAGTTCATGAAACTATCCTGTCCTCCTCATTTTAGCATCCCTGTCCCTATCTACACTCCAGCCACAATGTACTTTTTCCCAAATAAACCAAACACCTTTTAGATGTTTCCCTCTCCAAACACCATGCTTTGCATAAAATCTTCCTATTTAACAACATCATCTTATTCATCCTCCTAACACATATTCAAATCTTCTCTTCTAAATTTCTTACTTCTCTTCATAACCCTCATGTCATCCTCGAAGAAATCCTCTCGTGATTACTCACGAAAACATCAAAAAGTCATTCTAGAACCTTAGAGGCAAAGTCATAACCTTCCTCCCTCACCACCTTCTCCTTCACCAAAAGGGCCTCCACCTACCTCTCCTATCTATACTAACTCTTTTTCATCCTCTTCACTTCCACAAAACTCAACTCAAAACCTCAATGAACTTCATCACTTATCAAATCTCCTTGACATTAACCTCCAACAAGCAATTAAAGCCACTAATCCTTTACCTCCTACCTCACCATGTATCCCTCCACCTTTTTTAGATCAAGTAAACTTTCATTCAGAGTTTTGTCATTGTTTCTTGGAAACCTGAAATCTATTTGATACATTGAAAGATGACCTTAATCGTATCAAATCTCTCATCATTGGTCCTTCTACTCAATTTCTCTCCTCAATAACAACCTCCTCACCATAATTGAGCACTCTTGAATGCTTAATTTCCCTAAATAATAAACAACCCATCTTTTGCTTGTGGCATCTTCTAGATTTCAAGAATCCACTAGTCTAGCTCTATGCCTTAATATGTCTTTACTTTGTGCTTATCTACTTTATCTTGTAATGATTCATACCATCATAGTATGAATCTATCTTATCTCTTATTAGTTTTGCTTGCAATCAATGTTTCTTGTATGAGTTTCTTAAGTGATGAATGAAACCACTTTATGGTTTAACTTGCATGAATTGCAAATATTGCTAACGAGTTAAGAAATAAATTTCTTGGCACTTGTACTTCTAACTAAGTTAACTTTGTTTTGTAGCAAATAATTTTCGTAAGATCGATGCCTTTGGTCCCCAAACGAGGGGGAGCCTACATCAAGGGGGAGTCTTGATATCGTCGACTTCTTTCTTTCTATAACAATTCGACGATCATCCTTTATAAATTTCGACCAAAAAGGGAGAGAAATTGAATAAAACTCATTATAATCTTGAAACATGTTTAATTTTATACAAAATGAGTTTATACTTTGTCATCATCAAAAAGAGAGAGATTGTTAATACAAATAATGTCTAAAAATATTATTTATATTTTTAACCTCTCAATGTTTTGATAATAACAAAATGTGAAAACGTTCTATAAAAATAATCGTTTACAAATTATTAATCGTAAAATTCCATTCTAAATATTAGTGATCTCTTAAGGTATATTCAAACAAATCATTAAGCATGATTAATGATCAAGAAAATATCTTTTCCTTAACCATTACATTTCACAAAAGTATTTCTACAAAAATAAATATACAAAATTTAATAAAAAAAAGGTTTATTTAAATAATAAAATTTGAATATGGTTTTCCTCCCAAAATGGAAGCTTCCATACCAAATACAACCTTCCCCAAAAAAAGACAAAAACATGAGCATATAGTCTAGTGCGGCCTCCCTATGGTCTGGGCCGGGCCCCCAATATATCTAGACCAAAACCGCCGCCAGCTAGCCGTTCTGAAAATCCGTCTATATAATACAACACGATTTCTGATAGAAAAAACACACACTCTTTGCACGAAGTTTTTCCAGTCATCTTTCTCTCTCTAAAAACCTTCTCTTCTCTCACTAAATCTCTTGCATCACTAACATTTTAGTGATCCCTTGTTTCAATGACCAATCTCTTCTTCTCATCTCTCCTCTCATCTCTATCAAGTGCAAGAGAAGAACATTCATATTCACCAAGAAACGAAGTCATTGTTTGAGTGGTCGAATTGTCTTTGAAAATCTTTTTGTGATTACTGAAAACACTGATTCATTGTGAAGATAACTTTTTACCAATAAAAATAAGATTTCTCTTATTTTGACAAAGAAATGCACTGACATGTACATTAATTTGTATATAGGAAGCACGGGTTGTGTTGCAAAGTAAACACAAGCCTTTGCATAGTCATAAAGTAGACCATGCCCGAGAATAAATTCTCGTTAAGAGGTCAAGTTTTCTTTTTGAAATACTTGCCTTTAAGATGAAGACCGGGTTGCTATCCGAAATAATAGCAAGCCATATTGGCATGTTTTGAAAGCTTTTGAACTTCTGCTCGAACTTCATTTACAGCCTCGTATCATTATTGAATGACATTTCTATGACCGTAAATGTTATCGATTTTCAGAAGACATGCCAGAGATACATATTTTTATATTTTTTTGATTTTTTAATTTTTATTTTCTTTTTGAAAAATTTATATAAAAGAAAAATATTTTTGTGTTTTTATGTTTTCTTATATACATATGATACAGGATATGAGTTACCACCATCACTCGTCCGTTTCCTCTACCAAACGTTTTAACGTTTCTAGAAACATGCTTCTTATACCAAGCTTTTCGATCAAGAAGTTAAATCTTTCTCGTGGCAAAGGTTTTGTGTAGATGTCAGCCAGTTGGTATTCAGTCCGGACAAAGTATAGCTCTACAATTCCATTATCCACTTGCTCTTTTATAAAATGGTAGCGAACATCGATTTGCTTGGCTCGTGAGTGTTGAACATTGTTGCAGCATAAAGCAATCTCACTCTTGTTGTCGCAGTACAGAGGAATCTTATTGAATTGAAAACCATAATCTGTTAGTTGTGAACGCATCCATAGGATTTGAGCACAATACCCAGATAAAGCAATATATTCAGCCTTTGTACTCGAGATGGCAGTGCACTTTTGCTTCTTGGATGACCAGCTAACAAGTTTGTCACCTAAGAACTGAGCACTTCCTGATGTACTGCGTCTAGTGTCCTGACACCCCGCGTGATCTGCATCTGCATATGCTGTCATAGATATACCGGTATCCTTCGAGTACCAGAGACCTATGTTAATGGTTCCCTTTAGGTATCGAAAGATCGGCTTAACCGCATTTAAGTAATTTTCGGTAGGCTTTGCCTGATACCGGGCACATAAGCAGACTGCATAAATAAGGTCTGGTCTACTGGATGTCAGATACATAAAGGAGCTAATCATACCACGGTAAAGTGTAGCATCAACTGGATTCCCCTATAGATCTTCATCCAGTTTACTTTTTTCTACCATAGGCGTGTCTACAGAATCACTAGTTAGCATACCATATTTTTTTATCAATTTCAGAAGCATATTTAGATTGGTTGATAAAGATGCCTCTAGGACTTTGAGAAGTTTGTAATCCTAAAAAGAATGACATCTGCCCCATCATTGACATCTTGAACTAAGTGGTCATCTGATTAGAAAACTCATTACACATGGCAATATTAGTGGATGCAAATATTATATCATCAACATAAATTTGTACCAGTAATAAGTCGTTCCCAGCTTTCTGTGTGAAGAGTGTTAGATCAACTACACCTTTGAAGAATTGTTGTGAGATTAGGAAGCTTGACAGCATGTCGTACCATGCACGTGGTGCTTGTTTTTAGATCATAAAGGGCCTTTTTGAGCTTGTACACATGCGATGGGTTGTCCTGATTAACAAATTCTTCGGGTTGAGAAACGTAGTCCTCTTCTTTGAGCTTGCCATTTAAGAAAGCCGTTTTGACATCCATTTGGTAGATCTTCATATTCTTATGAGCAGCATTTGCTACGAATATACGGATGACCTCTATTCTAGCAACCGGTGCAAATGATTCCTCGAAATTGATTCCCTCTTCTTGCCTGAATCCTTAAGCAACTAGTCTAGCCTTATTCTTTAGTACCCCACCAAATTTATCCGTCTTGACCTTATAAATCCACTTTAGTTTGATTAATAACACTTTATCTAGACACGACACCAATTCCCAAACTTCTAGTGTTTGAAATTCATGAATTTATTCTTGCATTGCATCGATACATGATGGTTCGGTCATTGCTTGTTTAAAGTTCTTAGGTTCTACCGAAGTTAGGAAGTGTTAGCCTTAATTATATTAAGTCAAACAAGAATGTTATCGGTCTTAGAAAGTCAAACTAGGTCTTGTATTGTAATAGGATAGTCGGGTTCAACGGGCTTGGATTGTAATCTAATATTGTCCGTGTTTCGGGCTCAAAGCCCAAGTTATGCCAAGCCCGACCCAAGTTACAAGCCCACACGCCTACTAGAAAGGCTTGGGTATAAAAGAAACCCTCTCCACACATGGAGAGGGTGTTGGTTGCATTTCTCACACTTGTAACTCACCTTTCTCTCTCTAATCCAAGTTTCCTAGTTCTTTTCTCTCTCTACTTTTCTTTTCTTATTGCCGGCTCAAATCGAGCTTATTAAGGGGCTTATTCGAGTTTGCTTATTGTTGTGAAGGATCATTATAAGGCCAACATGTGGTATCACTCGCCAAGGGGTGTTTAGTGTTTGATTTTTGCGGTTTACATAAGCAAACCGTGGCTTATTTCTCTTAATAAGCTCACGGTTCAAAAGCTTATTAGGTTCTTTGGTTACTTTTCTTCTTTCTTTCTTTGGTCTTATTTCACTCGTAGCTTATTTGGCAACATAAGCTCACAGTTTATTTTTTCTTTTTAGCTTATATGTTTGTTAAGCTTATTCGGCTTATTTTTCTTTCTCTTCTCAAAGTGGCATTTTTTGGTTCGACTCACAAGTGTTACGTCCCTATTTTTGTTTGTTCTTCAAAATAGTTTCTTAGTTTTCGCTAAATTTTGAGATTATTTTGAGCTTATTTCGAGCTTAATCTCAAGCTTATTTGCTTGCTTAATTTTAAAGCTTATTTGATCTTTTGTCTTATCCTTTTGTGGTCCTAACTGGTTTCAACAAAGACAAGACCACAATTGTTGCTTTACAAAAAAAGGACAACTTGTTTGTTAGTTAAGTGGTCCTTCACTAGATAGTGACACCGAGCGGAATATGTCACAGGTGAAGCGAAACATGTAGGTTTATCTGTTAAGCGGAATATGTATGTTATGTGCTAAGCGAAATATGCAGGTGAAAGCCAAGCAAAAATGTTTAGAACTTTAAAGCGAAATATGTTTTAAACTCTCAAGCGAAATATGTTTAACATCAAGCGAAATATGTTCAACATCAAGCGAAATATGACAGTTAATTTTCAAGCGAAATATGTTCAGAAGATGAAGCAAAACATGCAGTATTAAGTCCAAGCGAAACATGTTAAAACTCAAGCGAAATATGCAAGACTGAGTACAAAGAAAACATGTTTAATATACAAGCGGAAACATGAAGATTAATTTGAAGCGAAATATGTTAATGATACAGTCGAAACCTATGAAGTTTTTGGCCTAAGCGAATTATGTTTAGTAGTTGATAGCGAAACATGCAAATTTGAATTTTCAAGCGAAAAAGTGTTGAATCTTCAAGCGTAACTTGCAACGTTTTACAAGCGAAATATGCAATCCTCAAAGCGAAACATGTCAATTTTAATTTCATGGTTTTTCTATTGATTTTGTAAAATTCCGTAAAGTAAACTTTTTCCTTCTCGGTTTTAATCATAGAGTTGTAAAATCCCGTGGAGGTTAATTGCATTCTCTCATACCACAATACAATCAACACTCTTCATAACATTAAGATCTGTTAAATCCATTCACTACATCATCAAATGTCAAATTCAAATACCAATATGCAACTCAATCATCGAATTGCTCTTCTTAATGCTATCATGGATAGCGGGGTAGTAAAGATCGTCACTAATAGTTAGCAGGGTAATTACAATTAGTGGAATCAGAATTATGAGATACATGTGGACACCAAATTACAGTGAACTCATCACTAATTGTCTCAAAATCCACCATACAACAGTATTCAATAGGCTGAGAAAGACAGTCCGTTGCTAAGGTTGTTCTAAACAACTACAGAGAGGATATGGAGACTGTTAAGAATGTTTCACATGGACATACGT
Organism: Tanacetum coccineum; assembly: GCA_026074375.1. Lineage (NCBI taxonomy): Eukaryota > Viridiplantae > Streptophyta > Magnoliopsida > Asterales > Asteraceae > Tanacetum > Tanacetum coccineum. Next base: position 18,018 of record BQNB010083488.1, read on the forward strand.
GATACTGAATGCTAAAGCTGAGCTGTTCAGTTCATTCTCACAGGATATGATAACGATATTACTCCACAGTTGATGCTTGTCCGAATGATGTGAATGTAGAGAAACCATTGAAATCGTTTGAAAACAAGATGAATCAATCAATGTTCACGATCTTGAAACCAATTTATATTGGGAGTTTGGAAAATTCACATCACTGGATGGTGAATCACTTAAATCGTATTACTCACGGTTTTACAAGATGATGAATGAGCTTGAATCAGTGTCATGTTACAAATCATCAAGTGAATGTCCAGTTCTTACTTCAACTACAACCAGAATGGCAAAAGGTTTGTAAACACTTGTAAAGCTGAGTCAAGAGCTGAAGACATATCTCTATCATATACCTTTATGACATCCTCAAAGCAACACCAGAATGAAGTCAATGAGATAAGAGCTGAAAGACTAGCACGTACTGCTAATCCACTTGCACTTGTTACTCAAAACACTCAATATTCCTCCATCAGATCACAACAATCTACCAGAAACAGAGGAAAAGCAATTGTTACCTCTTCTGCTCCTATTATGATCCAGAACCGATACGGTTATGAAGATGGGAGGAAATGTCAAGGAAAAGGAGATTGCAAACTCATGGCTATAATTTCTCTCTCGTTTAAGAAAATCTACAAACCTACCAACAACAACCTTCGAACTTCATCAAACATTAGTCGAGTTAATCAAGATAATTCTCTAAGAATCAACAGAGGCACTGGGTATGATAATCAGAGGGCAGTCAATGTTGTTGGGGCTAGGGAAAATGTAGGTACTCTGGTTGTGCAGAAAGTCTGGGATCAGTGTTTTTAACTGCCAAGGGATATGGGCATGTATCAAGGGAATGTCAACACCAAAACAGGGTAAGGATATTACTGCTTTCACAAAGGAAAAGATGTTTATTTGCAATCAAGAGGGAAGATTGGGTCTAGTTGAATGACAGAACAAGCTGATTGAAAGATGTTTATGATGATGAGTTGATGATCAGGAATTGGAAGAATCCATTTTATGTACATGGGACAGATCAAGAGGTTACTCCGATCCAGTTGACAATTCTTGGACCAATCTTTGCTGTTGATACAATGCATAAGAGTACAAAACAATAATGAAACAATAATGGGTTTGCCATGGAAAATGAAAATCTGAGCAACCTGAATCTAGTAATGAATATATCTAAAGGAACAAGGTGACTCCAATATCACTAGTGATTCATTGGATATTATGCTAAGTGATAATCTTGATTCAAGGAAACGTGATTTGCTTGCTTCTTTTTTTTTTTTTTTTTTTTTCTTTTTTTTTCTTTTTTTTTTTTTTTCTTTTTATCATTTTTTTATTTTTTTTTTTTTCTTTTTTTTTTTTTTTTATTTTTTTCTTTTTATATTTTATTCTTTTTTATTTTTTTTTTTTTTTTTTCAAACAACAATTTTATCTTTTTTGTCTTTAATTCAAGAAACTAAAATATTGCAAATTGATGACAGCAAAACCGAAATAAATTTTTGGAATCATTAAACAAGGCTTTAGTTGATAAATTGAAAGGTGAAATTGAAGATTTCAAAACTTAAAATAAAAGTTTAGAATCATCAAATAACCATTTCAAAGAAGCAAACAACGAATTGTCTAAGACTAATCAGTTGATGTTTAAAGACCTTAAGAAGTTCCAAGCGGAACTTGATAAGTATAATGATGTGAATTATGTGTCAAAGGTGGAAATTGATTGTGTAAAAGCTAAAGGGGATTTAATGTGATACAAAATCGATTTTGAAAAGTCATCTAATGCATATACTCGACAAATAAATGATTTAAATCAAATGATTTCAGATATGAAAAAGGAGCTTTGTGCACATCAGAAACCATACTCCATAATGTCAACAAGCAAAAAGAGGCTCAGATTAAGCTCTGTACAAAACTCGTGAAGAAAAGGAACTTGTTTAAAGTCATTGCTTTAGAAAAACAAAGTCATGGTTTTGAATGATCATTATATATAAAAACGGTCATTTTATTCAAACAATGAATATGCTTAATACGTAATTGTTAAATGTGTTTTGCTATTACCTGAGTCCTCAGAATGTCAAAGAGCGAATCCTCGTTCTGTATGATATAGGTTGCTATAATGATAATCTTGCGTTAATGTTAGCCCCTGAATCTGACGAAACGATTCGTCTTGACAAAGAAATTCGATCAAAATTAAGTGATTTAATCAGACCGTTTGATTATGAAAAGTTGAATAATCTTTATGATTTGTTCGTTCGACAACGGGGAAAAGTCACTGAACAAACACTATTTACCAAAAACATCAAAGAATGAGTCATACATCTTCTATTAATGGAATTTTCAAAGAGTCTTTTGTAACATAACAACTTTGTTAGAAAACAAATGATGGAATCCATTCATTTGGGATCAAAGTGTAAAAGCTCTAAAGAACTTTTCAAGATTAAAAAGAGTGTTGACACGATTTTTGACGGGAGTGGAACGTTGCAAACAAACAATCGCCAAAAGATCATTTTTGGTAACAACGATCCTTTCATTCAAACACAATAGAAGTGGGAAATTTTAGCCCCCAAATTAGCAAACTCAATGCGGACTTGAAAAATTTCCTTGTGATTTTTGAATCGAGAAATGGTTGCTGATTTGAGATACTTTAATTCTCTTAAACATGAAGTGGACTCTCTCAAATCTCAACTAGAAACTCAAAAAACATAGTTTTTGAATGAAATTGACTGACTTTCAAGGGACCATTACTATGTTGATCACATGAATGCAATACTTGGTGTGTACACTGATCTGGATGAAGTTACTAATTTGCAATGTGATTACTTAGAAACTATGGAAAAATGTGAACGTCTTGAAAAAAGAGCTTTCAAAAAGTGAACAAGTCAAAGAATTTTGAAAGCACTTCAAGAAATCATGCTATTCATCTTGTACTAGATTTACAAACAGTGAAAAGAAAACGATAAAAAATGACAAATCTTTTAAAGAAAATCAGTCAAAAGTATTTTGAAAGAACATTGAAAACAATATTATGAAATTTAAGACTAGAAAGCACAATTACAGACAACGAATTGCATAAGTGAATTGAAAGAAACTATAGAAATGATGAAAGGGAAAATCTGTGGAAACTAAGTTTGAAATAAATCAATCGGTTATTCGACAACGAATGCTTATAAAAGTCAAAGACAATCAATTTTGGATAAACCAGCTACTTTTATTATTCAGATTTTAGCAAAGAAAGATTTCTAAAAGTCAAGCTAGTTACACACAATATTGTGTCCCATTGATTTTTCGAAACTAGTCACTGCACAGATTTTGCCTCGAATGTGTTACCAATTTTCTAGAAACAACAATGTCATTGCACCAGAATGTTATAACAGTGAAAACAAAGCCTAATCAACTAGTCACATCAGTTGTCCTCAAGACATTAGGAAAACTAACAAACGCGTGTCTTTCTCTATAGGAGTAATTCCCATACTAGTGTTAGCAGATCACAGCTTAAGAGCAATCAACTAGAAGATAGAGTCATGCCTAACAATAGTCAAGGGAGGAGGCAAAATGTAGAAGACCACCATAGGCATTTTAAGTTTTCTAATAATAAAATGTCTGTAACTACGTGTAATGACAGTTTGAATGCTAAGACCTCGAATGTTAACTTTGTCTGTGTTACTTGTGGAAAATGTGTGCTGAATGACAATCATGATTTGTGTGTTCTACTTTATATTCAATGGCGTGAATTCTAATAGAATAGAAACATTGGCTGTGGCCTATTAGTACTAGAGAACCCAAGTATAATGTGAACCAATCTGTTGCAACATACAGTAAGAAAACTGTTGCAACAGACTCCACTGTCAAGAAATCTAGCCACATAACTAGGAAGTTATATGATCAAGTTAGTAATACATGCAGTTGGTGGTATACTAAGTATACACCACCCAGATACAATTGGAAACCTAAGTCTCAAATAGGAAATGTTAACCCAAACGTTAGTATGCCTCTAGGAAATGCATCTAGAACTGCTAATATTTTGCATAAGACTCCTAGGTGTTCCACTGTGTCCAATACTCCATTGTCTTCTAATTCTTTTGCAGCTCGTAGAGATAGAAGTGACCGAGGAAAAACCTTCAATTGAAGATCCTCCGGAGTTAGAGTTAAAAGATTTACCGTCTCACTTAGAATATGCTTTCTTAGAAGAAAACGACAAGTTACCAGTAATTATTGCAAAAGGTTTAAAAAATGATGAAAAATATGCTCTCTTAAAGGTGCTCAAATCTCATAAAAGGGCCATCGCTTGGAAAATTACCGACATCAAGGGTATCGACCCTCGTTTTTGTACACATAAAATCTTGATGGAGGATGATTACAAACCTACGGTTCAAAGTTAAAGACGGGTTAACCCAAAAATTCATGAGGTAATCAAAAAGGAGGTCCTAAAACTTCTTGATGCAGGAATGATTTACCCGATCTCTAACAGCCCATGGGTTAGTCAAGTGCATTGTATTCCAAAGAAAGGTAGAATAACCGTTGTTGCTAATGAAGAGAATGAATTAATTCCGACACATTTAGTTACCGGGTGAAGAGTTTGTATCGACTATAGGAAATTAAATGAAGCAACTCAAAAAGATCATTTTCCATTTCCGTTTATGGATCAGATGTTAGAAAGATTAGGCAAAAATGAGTTCTATTGTTTTCTAGATGGATTCTCTGGGTATTACCAAATACCAATAGATCCCAAAGACCAGGAGAAAACTACTTTCACATGCCCGTATGGAACTTTCACTTACCGTCGCATGCCATTTGGCTTGTGTAATGCTCCCAGTACTTTTCAACGGTGTATGATGGCCATATTCCATGATATGATCAAAAAGACCATGGAAGTGTTTATGGATGATTTCTCGGTTTTTGGGGATAGTTTTGATTCGTGACTCTTCAATTTAGAAAAGATGCTAAAACGATGTGAAGACACGAATTTAGTTCTTAATTGGGATAAGTGCCACTTTATGTGTAGAGAAGGAAGGGAATTGTCGTTTAGGGCATATAAGATCTCGCCAATGTCAGGAATTGAGCTTTTGTTCGTGATAAAGTCGATGTTATCGCTAAGCTACATACACCGACTAGACCGTAAAAAGGTCGTTCGGATGTTTATTAGGTTCATGCAGGATTTATTAACGACTGATGATTTATCCAAGACTTTTTCTAAGATTGCCATAAGTAACACAATGACACCCTTCTGTGAGACGGAAAACCGATTTGTACTTTTTAAGGAGTGTATTGGGCTTTTTTCAGGACTAATGGAATAAAATGCTTACATGTAAGTCCCAATCTTAGTTGTCCGGATTTGGAACCTACCTTTCGAAAACTCATAGTGCTTTTCCGAATGTGCAGTGATTTCGCCGAGATTGGACTGCGCGTTTTAGGACAACGAAAAGATGGAAGGCACTTGTCACGTCTATACATTATGTAGTATAGACAATGAACAGAGCGCTCAAATTCATTACATAACCAACGGATAAAGGAAATATGCTAGCGTTGTGTATGCTTTTGAAAAGTTATAGGCCCATAATGTTGTCTTTATCCAAAGCATAGTGGTATAAGGATCTCGGCTTTAAAGTAACCTTATGAACCATAAAACTAGACTCTTAAGCCGAGGGTTGCCTCGAAAGGTTCTTTTTACAAGAATTTGATATCACTCATCGTGATAAAAAACGAAAGTGAGAACCTTGCGGAGATCATTATATCTAGACTTGAGGAATCCTCTAATAAGGAAGGGTTATAGAGAAAACAAAGAAATAAATGAACATTTTCCTTTAGAACTTGACGTTATTGTCTAGTGAAGTACCTCAATGGTTTGCGACTATGCAATTTACCATGCGGGGGGATTATTTTATCATCGAAAGGAATGTCAACTCAACAAAAGAGGAAGTTTTTCGAGGATTGATTAAACTTTTATTCTGGGACGATCCGATATTTTTCGTGACTTGTGTGGTCAATCATTCGAAGGTGTGTGCCTAGGGCAAAAAGCTTCTTGAAATCCTCAAAGCTTAGTTTGAAAGGACCACGAGGGCATCATAATGCACTATCTCTACCGCGCTCTCGAAATGTATGTTAATGCCAGGTTTATTTTGGACCCTTACCCTACCATTATATCGAGATGCCTCATACAAATGATCAAATCTTGTTGCGTGTCATAGAAAAGGCAACAAATTCCACAACGAGATGAGATGAATCAAAACGCTATCCAAAGTTTGTGAAATCGTCGATGGTATGGAGGTATTGGATTTCATGGGACCATTTCATTGTACTTAATGATGGAAATAATTACAGCATCGTTTAGCCTGTTGAATTATCTTTCGTATGGGTGGAAAGCAAAGGAGCCTCTCCACAAATGATGTAGAGTTGTAGTTAAGTTTTTGTTTCCCGCTTTTGCCACGTATCTCGGAAACAACTAGTGACTTTATTATTAGAGATAATGGGACCATTTTTGTAACGTAATTCAGTTTGCTAAAGTAATGTATAAGTAAGGGGTCACTCATCGTTTAGCTAACGCTTATCATACTTAAACGACTTAATCCCCAGCCGCAGCGTCAAGTGGAGGTGTTCCAAATAGAGGTTTAAAACGTATCTTAGAAAGGATGGTTGGAGAAAACCGAACTCTTGGTCTGAACAAATAGAATGACGCTTTGTGGGGGCATGTTAGTACTATGCTTTTAAGACACAATGGTTGTACGCCTTTCAAGTTAGTCTACGAAAAGTCCTTGCGCAGATACCTATCGAGTTAGAGACATTGAACCATTATTGGGTTTGCAAACATGCGCTAAACTTAGATCTTAAACCGCGTGGTGATCACCGAAAAACCTTGCAACTTAATGAATTAATGAGCTTCGTTTGATCAAGCTTACGAGCTATTCTTTGAGTTTATTAAAGAAGAGGTAGAAGAAGCTATCAGACTCAATAGATCCAAAACTCCGCTTTTCAATGTTGTGATCGAGTTTTATCTCTTCAACTATCTGTCTTTAAGATTTTCTCAAGGCAAGCTTAAACTCGTTTAGTCCAGGACCTTTCACCATCGCCACAAAGTTTTTCATACTCGGAACCATTGAGTGTATCTCAACCGATGGTCCAAACTGATTAAGGTGAATTGGTTCTCGGGTGAAGCATTACTTCTGAGGGACTTACACCAAGGTAGTCCTGGATCTCCAAACTCTCTCTAAGGGCTACGATTAAATTCGGGCGGATCGAGTCACAGCTTATGTGACTCGGTTACCAAAAACAAAGCTGCTTGTTGGAAGGACACCCCATGCTTTTCCTTTTATTTTACTTCTTTTTGTGATGTTGAGGAGACTTGTACTCTTCTGATTTCTTGTTGTTGTTTTTTAACTTGTGATTATTTGCAGGATTGAACCAAAATTTTCTGAAGACTCTCGTGTTCAGTGTTTTGTCCCGGTCCACTCGAGCTTTCTAGCCTTTGCTTGCCATTAGTTTGGGGAAAATCCGATATCCTAAAGATTATATATCGAACTTAACATTTTATCTTTTAGTACACTTTAATAAACGGCCTAAGATTTTTTGTGTGTAATTTCTTCAGTAATTGAGATATGATTCGATCCTTCTTTTTGAGTTCTAGTACTGGGGTTTTTAAGTCTTAGGCTAGGGAGAATTGAGCGACAATGTTTAATTTTTGTATGGGGTGTATATCTTCGATATGATCTTTCCCAAGTTTTTACTCTGTTGTTCTCACGTTCCTGTTCTTACCACTAATTATGAAAATATGAAAATTTTTAATATTTTCAAAAATAAAATAAGTGTTTTTGTCACAATTTCGACATTCCTTTTGGGTAGAATAAGAGTAAATTTTGACTTTGATCGTTTTCTGAGCTTGTTGGCTTAGCTTGTACCCCCCCCACCCCCCCCCCCCCCTCCCCCCCCCCCCCGATTTCCCTTCCTTAAACTTTTAGTCTAAGCGTTCGACGATTATCGCGATGAGACGGAAAAAATGATAGAGTTAAGTTAGTGAGTAGGATGCTAAACATAAGATTAGTTGGAAATCTTAAGAGTTACAGAGTGTATGAAATTTGTGGGACTTATTTTTCTCCCCATTAAAGATCTTAACCGGAATAATATACGTGCTGTTTTTAAAGATTAAACTTAAATCAGCATTTTTTTTATGTAATATATAGCAAAAATTTTAGTCTTAGTTCAATCTTATACTTGAATTTTTCAAAAAGAAGTCTTCTTTATATAAAGTAAAAAAATGATAAAATGATAAAAAATATAATAATAATAAAAGCTGTGGGCTAATAAAAGTTTACTACCTCTTGCCGGCTCACAACCGATGTGGTAGTCTTCTAAAGAAAGCCGCATTAGTAGAATTACAATTTCCGGACTGATAAAAGTTTGCTGCATCTTGCCGGCTCACAACCGATGTTGCAGCCTTCTAAAAGGTCAAGTGTAATAATGAAATAAAAAGTTATAAATTTTATTTATATATAAAACTTTTAAAATGAATTAGAAAGTGTATAATAGTTGAGGGTTAAAAGTGTAACTTTTTATTATACTTTTGATAAAAAGCGGTTCGAGACTCGTTTGGGCGACTTAACTAATGATTCGACGCGCGAAACTTGCGCCGTTGTTTTCCGAATCATTTTTCCAATAAAAATGAGTATTTACACGATTTTATTTCATAATTGTTTCATAATATTTATTTAAAATGTTTGTTATTCATTTATATATTTTTCCGATAAACTTTATCCGTAAAATGAATTTTAACTTCAATAATTGCGTTTTTAACAAACGTTTTCGATTAACAATATAAAATAAATTTATTAAATATTTTTATTTAATAAATTATGATAATTAAATATAAATTTAATTATTTTGGGTCGGCACGCGTTGTGCTCAAAATTTTGCGAGGACATTTCAGTCACCTTCTGACTGTTTTCGGATCTCGGTCAAAACTAAAAAGTTGTCAGGAATGTCGTTTTACATCAAATTGCTTTAGGGTCCGAATAATGAAAACGTGATTTAGTTACTCGTTTTTGATAATTCAACCTAGGAATAACTTATATCTCCTTTAAAATTCCGAAAATTCTCGGATGTTACAGTACCTACCCCTTAAAGAAATCTCGTCCCGAGATTAAATTTGTGTTATCCGATTGTGTGACCAAGGAAAGACTTAAGGTTTAATAAACTCGTTATAAATAAGACGCTGATAACTTTATTCTGCAAAAATTCGGTGTTTCTATACTTCTCAATCTACCAAAATTTTTGGCTAGGTTTGTCCAAGATATTTAATCCATCAATATGGGTATCTCAAAATATATCAATACAGATCTTATGACTGATCTAACAGTGTTATAGGGAAAGTCTCATTATTGTAACATTCCGTATTTTCAGGTCTTTTACGACGTCATCTATTTTTACTAATTATTTATTTTTTTCTTTCTCGTACGCGTTTACTTTTATTTTTAATAGTTAAGTTAAATCGCGTAAGTTAAAAATTATCGTTTAGCGTAAACGGACACCAAACAAATAAATGTTTACATCAAGCAAGTATTAAGTAATTATATTGAGTATAATTATTAACTTTGTTTATTTTATTTTTATTGGTTACGTAAATTGATTACGTTTCGCGATAAATTACGTTTAGGTATTCCCGGAACCCCCAAAACTTTTCTACGCTTCAACAAATACCCACAATTATACCAATACCTAAAATTTTCTAAATAACAAAGTTATTAACTAGTGAAACACTTTCCTTGATTTCATGGGATCACCTCCTAATTAGGGAACCAAAGAACATAACATTAATTAACTAGCAATGTACATCAAAGACCTACTTAGTCATCCTTAATTTCCTCTCCTTGTTTCCTTGTGTTCCTTGGACCGAACCCCCCCCTCTAGTGCATTCTTTGACCACCAAGACCTTCCTAAGTATATATATACTTGCACCTTTGTTAGATAAAATCATACAACACTTCTCTTGATAAGAAAATCAATTTTCTCTCCCTTTTTCCTCTTGAAAAGCCACGGCAAGAAACACCCCTTTTGGGTAATCCATATTAATTTTTCTACAACCCATACACACTTATACACATCATACCTAAGATATTCTAAGGTGTTTCCAAGCATTGGATTACCTTTTTCAAGTATTAATCAAGAAAAGTGAAACTAGGGTTTTATCTTGGAAAGCTAGGGTTTTCATTGTGCAAGCTTTGGATTTCTATCTAAACAAGGGTTTAGATTACTTTGTTCATCATCATCATACATCATAAGGTCTACTAGAACCCTTTATGTTCTTATAGTTTTCATTTCTATGCATATGTTATTTCTATTTTAGTTAAATCACCATTAAAGATTTTTAACATGAAAATGGAATTATTACTTGCAATGGTCATTTTGTACACTAATATACATGTTGTGTTATTACATATATCATGTTAAAAATGATGATAAAATATTGTATCATGTTGTTTTGGTGTAAACATGATCATGGGTTAATTAGGGTTTTTATGGTTTCTTAATATGTTTCAAGTTAAAGAAATACATATGACAAGTTAAGGTTAATTATGGACTTATGTTAATGTTGTATGATTATTAATATAAGAATATAAATGATAAGAAACTCGAAAAACGGATTAATAACGAAAAAGATACGGTAAAAACAAGTTATACGTTAATAAACGGAGTCGTAAAAGAATTTTTATAAAAACTTTTTATAAAAATTATTCAAACAGCAAGTTTGGTATTTTTAACAAATTATACATATTTTTAGGATTCCAAAATGATAAGAATCATAATTTTTCAATTAATAACGAACTAGTTATGAATTTCGCGAGTTTACGACAATTAATACTTTTATAAAACTATTTTTATAAAAGTTACTGTTCATGACAGAAAGTTTTATTTTTGTAAACCTCATAAAATTATAGAACTTTCAATTACGAGATCGTGATCGAAAGAATCGTTAAAAATGAAGCTATAACGAATAAAAT
>BQNB010083489.1:0-29023 GCA_026074375.1 Tanacetum coccineum
ATTATAAATGGAACTTGTTGCAACTCTGATCTTTTATTAAATAGAATGTGACACCTTATTTAAAACGTCCATTTTAAGGTTGTTTTCTGTGACTTGTGCGTATAGACTATGAAGTAGCACCCCAAGTGGTATTCCGCTGCGTTGTTGTGATTTTTGGGGGTGTTACACTCAACTTCATTAGCGACTTGAATTCTCATTTACCATCTGGTATGAACTGAACCTCCAGCCCCATGGGTGTTCAGTGACCTATAGGTGTACATTCCGTATCTCCAGCCCTATCATATGGTATGAACTGAACCCAACAATTGAACTAAATTTTCAACACTTATTTGACATGTATTTTTCTGAATTATGAACTTATCACTACTCTGGAAGGTGAAAAATAAGTTGAAAAAAAATTAGGATCATAAAAATAAGTCCGAGTATAAGCTCTAAACTAAGATTAAACAAACACCCATTAAACTATGTTGATTTGAAAATAACTTTCTAATGGTGAAATAACTTTCTGTATTGTAAATTGACCAACTCGATTATAAGGATTGATCAACATGCTTAATCGTATACCTAAACATATTCTAGCAGGGTATCCGCGCGTTGCAGCGGTGGGTACTCTGTGATTAATCGGAGAAAAACAAAAGAAAAATAACCCCAATCAGGCTCGGTTCACCCATTTTTATAGGTTCTAACCGGTTTTCTTTGGTTCGTTTTCAGACGGCTTTTATTTGCTAGCTGAACCGGTGACCACTCATGTTCTCGGTTGAACCCGTTGGCCCAGTCCGACTTTTAAAACTATATGTATTAGCATATAAATTGTATAAAGCTTTGTGTGTTTTATTAGTTTATACAATTTGTATAATAACATGTACTTTTCATTTTAGAGGTGTTTTAAAAATTACATTAATTAGTAATGAGTGTTTTAAGAATAACATTAAATGTGTTGACCAGTCAATAAATATATGTTGTGAATTGATTAATTGTACATATTGCATGAATGTTGCTATTAATGAATTTCAGCTATTTGTTGTTTGTATTAAAGATTGCCTCAATATTTGAATTACTTAATTTTTTGCATTGAATGAAGAAATATACTAATTTACTTTATATATGTAGTATAAATGCAACATTTATTCTGTGAGTAATTACAGATAAATTCACTTCACCAAAAGTTAATAATCCATTGTGACATTGATTTAAAGTAGAAAATTAATTATAATAAACTCACACATAAAAAAAATTCATTATAGCCGATTTACTACTTATTTAGTTTTGTGCTGTCTCATAAGCGTTTTTTTAATTTAAAATTATTATGTCATAGTACTTCTTTGTCTCAATTTATTAATTCACTTTTGACTTTTTAAAGTTTTTATTTTTCAACTTTGATCATAAATATTATTGTTTGTGTTATATAATACTTGATGCAAATTATATCAATGAAAATATATTTAAAACTCAACCTATTTATATATTATGCATCAAGTATTATATAACACAAAAAGTATTTATTAAAGTTATAGTTTAAACGGATAAAGCCGTAGAATACCAACGAATTTTTCACAATTTATCGATTTGGTACGTGTACTGAAATAATTGTCGATTTGGTATGTGTACTTTCATAAAGTGTTCTCATTTGCACATTTTGATGACGTGTCATACGTGATAGGCTGACACGTGGCACATCAAAAACGTGACACGTCATCAAAATGTGCAAATGATAACACTTTAGTACACATATCAAATTGACAATTGTTTCAGTACACGTACCAACTCGATAAATTGTGAAAAGTTCGTTGGTATTCTACGTTTTTATCCCTGGTTTAAAATGAAAGAAAAGTCAAAAATGAATTCTAAAATAAGGCACAAAAGTGAGCTTGATGTGAAACATAAGCTCAAAACTAAATAAGCCATAATAAGACATATAAAGTTTGGTGCAAACATTTAACGATCATGAAATGTAACGCCGCCGTTGAAGCTTTGAAATCCACCGCCCTAATCTCATGGAAATCAGTAACAATCTATGAATCTTAATTAATTACAGCTTATTTATTTTAACTTACTTAAGTCTCGGGTTTATGAAATATAAGCCGAAATCAAATAAGCTCGTAAAGCTGCAAATGAGATTTACTTTATGATTGCAGACAGGTAAGCAGCAGCATACAGTCAGCAACTGTATTGAAAAAACAGGAATAGCCCTTCATTCGGGTAAAAATACGACGGTGAGGTTATGGCCTGAGCTTGCTGGAAAAGGAAGGTTTTTTCATTTTGGTGCCAGTTTCATTCCTGCGTCGATCGAGTATGCGAAAGAGGTCTCGCCGTTATGTACTACGCTTTCTAGAGACGGATGGAGTGTGAGAACTGTTGAGCATTTGCTTTCGGCTTTGGAGGGGACTGGTGTCGATAATTGTCGTATCGAGATTATCAACTCTGGAATATATTAATCTTAGTTAATTTTAATATTAGCATTTTTACTACAAGCTTCTTCAAACCATCAGCCTTATGAAGCTACTAAAATGCTTTGTCATACGGATCTTATGCAAGTGTTTTACTCAATGAATTATGGGAAAGCCAAAAGAGAATGCGTGAAAAGCTTTGTCTGGGCAAGCAGTGTATTAAACGCTATCTCCTCTTCTGTTTACACGTCTTTCTTTGTACACAGGCATTGAGCAAAACGCCGTACTACATTATGGTAAAAGGGTGGTGTTTGGATTGGCTTTATAATTTTTAGTTGATTATGTTTTTGATGGTAGTGATTTTATTCTGGACCGGTGTTTTTTAGGTTTTCTTTTTAGGTAATGGATTTGTTATGTCGACAGTTTGTTGAAGCTTCATGTTACTGCGGCGGAAAAGATACAGATTTGCTTCACCGGGAAAGAAGGAAAAAGTAAGGGAGAAGTTGTCCCGAAACAAGACCAAGCCAAAAAGGATATGTTGAATGTGCTCATATTAACCTCTTTTCCTTTTATTTTTGTATAATATACATTGCTAGGCAATTTGTTTAAAAATTTTTATGTGTAGATTAAATGTTTAAATTTGAATGTTTTGATTATGGTGTAAATGGAAAGGTGATCAGACACTCCGCGCTAGCCCCAAGAGTTTAAAAAAAGTCAAAGGGTACACCAGATTCTTCTTACTCAAGATTTTAAATGCAGGCTTTAGGGTAGCAGAATATATCAGCAGCTGTTGGGTGGCCTAGATACGTGTATTGGTTTGCAACGTTGAAATTTTATAGGCTAATATTGTGCGGTCACGACATGAAGTAATCAAATAGGTAATAGTTCCAAGTGTTTAGCTTTCTATTTCTTTTATCAGTTACGAGGGTGTTTATTTTTTTGCTTATTCTGGGCTAGCGTGGTTTGTGTAAGCTTATTTGATGGGTTATGAGCTTAAAGAACAAATGGAAAAGCCAAAAAGCTCTATTTTTTGCGCTTATGGGAAAGCCGCATACAATTTGATGTATTGTGTGATTGCTACACCCATATTCTTAGTTATCTTCTATATTTATACATAAATCAATTGAAATTTCATTGTTTGATATCCCAATGGAACACATTGCTTGATAGACTTGAAGCATGCTTATTTCCCCACCCGTTTGTACTTGAATGCACTTTTCTGCTATTTTTAGTAAATAATGAATTAGATAGTTTGATCACTATCCGATCATTTTTTGCAAGTGTCACACCCTCAAAATCGTGACAGGCAGCGGAATTAAAATAGTAAATTGGGGTGCGACTTCATGGCACAAAAGTACAAGTTACAGAAAACGATCAAAAGAGCGTTTTAAAAAAGACATTAGATTAAAATGACAGAGTAAATTCAGGTTCCAATAATTTCCTTTTTCAAACAGTTACAAGAGTTCAAACAAGACTCATTTTGTACATTTAAAGAAAACTGGTTATATCGCATGAAGAAAACCGAAGTAGTCTTAAAGTTTTTGGATATCCGCGCAACTCACGAACTGGTGCCCCCAAAAGGCTCAGCTAGCAATAGTAATATACTGAGAAACTACATGCACAAAAACGTCAACAAATATGTTGGAGAATTCATAGGTTTAAGTAAAAACGCAGTTGAAATAATTTAAGTATTGTTTCAGTAGGAAAAAAGTAGCGTACTACAACAATTCAAAGTTTATTTATTAAAATCGAATAGTGAGTCAATAAATCAAGAATGTTAATGAAAATCAAACAGTTTAGTGGACCATCAAAATTTAAGTACGGTTGACTTGAAATAAATTCAGAAGTCCAAAAACATGTATTATTGACGGGAGTATACGATTCACACAAGTCTAAATTAACAACATGTCATATTATTGCACTAAACTCCTGACATCGAAGCCGTATATAGTTAATTCTTAGGAATTGCACCCGTGTTCGTAATTATAGGGGATCTTGCACCAGTATTCGTACTTATAAGGAATTGCAACCAGTATTCGTAAGTATAAGGGATTTTGCACCAGTATTCGTTAATTAATAAGGGTATTGCACCAGTATTCGTTAATTTTAAGAGAATTGCACAATGTATTCGTTTTATAAGGGATTTATTTGCAACCAGTATTCGTGGATCTTAGGCCATAGCATTCAGGCAATAATTTGGATAGCATACAATTTAAACACTTGTGTCCAAAGTAAAACAATAATGTGTTCGAAAAACTCGCGGCACATAACCATATTGTATATGACATTTCTTGTAAGTGTCTTATTCATATTAGGTATTCAATGTTCTCAAAATCATGTAGTAAGCAAGTAAAAGCTTTAGTAAAACTAGTCATGTGGCTTAAGTTGTAGGAAATCAATAAATTTTGCTTAGTAATTGAGATTTTATTCTCACCCCGAAAACAGTTAAGGAAAACCATTTAAAATGAGAAAAGGTGGGGTTGCCTCATGAACTTACATCAGAAGTGAAGTGATGAAATAAGTCGGGTGAATGATGAAAAACGCGTCACGAAAATATTGAAGCAACTAAGTAGATATCGAGTCGTCATGTGCGTACTAAGTATAATAACATAGATAATTTATTAGCTTACATCACCTTCTCGTTGATGTTTGGGAAATAATATTTATATTGCATTAGATAAATATTATCCGTGTGTTTGTACTCGTATAATCGAATATATAATTCAATTGTCTTTGTAAATTAATATTTATAAAGTTTATAAACAATATAAAATATTATTTAAATGTTTCCAAAATATGTTTCGCAAATTTTTTTTATTTAAAACGAACCAGTCACTATTCTCTGTCAGGAATAGTGTTAGTTTAACAAAATTATTCATCCGAAAATTATCGAAATCGGCAGGTTTATGTAATATGTCGTTGGTCCGAACAACCTTTGTAGTTTTACATTTCGACTCAATCGGCCGTAGGCCCTCGAAAATGAGCTTCAGCAGTGCTGAAAGCAGTACACAGTTTTAAGCTTTTATATATAATGTTCGATAACTTTGAAACGTCGCATACTACTCGTTTTAACTCCGTTTTTAGTGATTCTTTCGAGCACGTCTTCGTAAATAAAAGTTTTATAATTATTTTCAAAAAATGTATCTGTTGCGAACAATAACTTTTATAAAATAGTTTTATAAAAAGTTTAATTAAAACGTATAACTCGTAAACTATGTATCTTCTTCGTTATAAATCCGTTTTTTTAGTTTCTTACCTTTTTGGAATCGTCATGAGACGTACTATTTTTATAAACAATAAAATCTATGCTTTAAAAGTCGAACTCAAACAGCCCCTCCTTAATACATATGTATTTATTTGCATAACTTTATTTTTTTTATTAGTTTTTAGTTTAGATAAAATACCACAAGTCCTTTATATCACATGTCTTATATATATTATAACTCATTAGTCCATATTTTGTCCACATGAGTCCATGATAACAAGATTAACAAGTCATTTATAACACTTTTTGTTCATAACTTTTAATAAGTAACTACTAATTACTAGTGTATACATAAACTTTTTATACATATCCCAAGATTGTACATATAATCTCATTATAACAAGATACTTACCAACAACATAATATACGTAAAAAGTTCATAAAACCATGATCACAAGTATAAGTTCATTTTTCATGTTTAAAAGTATCCTAATGGTGATTTAACTATACAAAATTATATAGAGCATGAAAGTAAATAATATGGTAAGTTAGGGTTCTTAGGAGACCTTAATGAAGATGAGTAAGGATGATACACAAGCAAGACCCAAGTATTTATCAAGAAAATACTTCCACAAAACCCTAGTTTTCCATAGAAAACCTTAACTTGAAAACACTTGAAATAAACTTGCAATGTTTACAGCCCTTCCAAACCTTCTTAGTATAAACTTTAGTATGGAATGTGAGCACAATTAAATAGGTGGTAAAAATAAATTGTTTTGGGTTGGTTTTATTAAAATGAGGTGAGCCGTGGGCTTATGGAAGAAAAAGGGGGAGATGAGTTTGTTTTTGCTAAGTGAAATGAGTATTTTAATGTGTTTTGCCTTTACTAGTATACACTCTTACATATATCAATGACTAGTCAAAGAGCACATGAATTGGTCTTAAAACATGATGAGGGATTTAAGGGAAAAAGTGGTCAAAGAAACATAAAACTTAATTACATGCTTGATGTACATGACAAGTTGGTGTTTTGGTGTGCTATTGGTTCCCATTTGGTCCTTGCATTGCCGCTATGTAGTGAAAGAAAGAGGGACACAAATATTTTGATATCTTGAAATGAATTTCTTATTAATACTTGTAGTTATAAATGTGTAGATTTAATACAAAGTGTATAACTTGAAGTATTTATGTTCAAACTTGTTTTCTTTATGAGTAAATTGGCTAACATAATAAATATGGGTAAAGTTTTATAAACTTTGAGCATTGGATATAAATATAGGTATTTGTTGAAGCGTAAAAAAAAGTTTTGGTGCTTCCGGGTATGTCTAAACGTATTTAATTGCGAAACGTAACCAATTTATGTAACCGATAAAAATAAATATAAAAAGTTAATTATTACTTTCGTAAAATAATATAACGCTTTCTTGATGAAAACTTTAATTTGTTTGGTGTCCGTTTACGTTAAATGTTGATTTTTAGCTTACGCGATTTAACTAAATAATAAGAATTAAAAGTAAACGCGTACGAGACTAAAATAAATAGTGGAATAGATAATGTCGTAAATGACCTGAAAATACGGAATGTTACAGTCTCATCCGGTTAGAAGAGCCTTGTCCTCAAGGCTCAAGTCGTAGCACTTGAAGAAAGTACGGGTTTAGAGAATAGATGAAGATATATGAGTGGAAAATTAAATTCGACAAAATTTAAGGTGACTACTCTCAGCATGGCATGGTTCTTCCTGAATGCATAGGTAATCAGTCTATGCACCAAATATACATAGATGATTAGACTATGTATATTTGAGGGCCAACGATGCAATGCTCATTCTCGTCAAAATGGTGTGATGTATGAAATGGTATCAAATAGTTTTATAGCGTAATGAAATAATCAATAGAGTGAACGTGAAGTAGCTCATAGGGTGACAACAAAATGATAGTTAAATAGTTTATGATACAGCAGCAAAATGGTTCATAGGTTGACATCGAGATTGTTTGTAAAGCGATAGGTCATAGCAAGTATAAAGAATGTCCGAACGGACGCGTAAAGAATTATTCAATCAACAAAGTGGACGTAAAGAGTCGTGTTCTAAAGGTAGGTGCTCCAAGGTGACACGTATGAGGTGACAAGTTAATTGTCGTACTCCTATCAACTGGAAGGCTTCAAAACGATGAATTATGAAACAACATATGCGATTTAAAAGCATAAGAATAGTGTTCAAACTCGAAGAATCGAATTGGTTAATAAATGATAAGTGGCATTGACACAACTACGTCGAATTTCAATATGTCAAAAGGGAATAAAGTAATGCACAGTAAATGATTTCGCATAGTTAATGTAAGTGATCAAGAGAATTGCCCTATGTATAGGTATCCTTATATATTACAAACATCCCACGCTCAAGGAAGTAAATGAGAAATCAGGAAGTACACGAGAATCAAAGTGATCAATATTTATATAACGGACCGATATAAGGTAAAAAGTAAGACATCATAAGATAGATGTAAGAGAGCGAAATCATTGCCAAGTATTAAATACTCGTTACAAATGTAATAGAAGTAGAGATGCAAAAGAGAGAGCATATATGAATCTGGGGCTTGAGTTGCTGCGGATATCGGACAACGGTGAAAGGATCTTAAATTTTTTTGAAAAACGGTTATAGTATAGGTTTTGAAAACGACCTAGTTCTCTATAACCAGTGCTCTGATACCAATCTGTCACAGCCCCCAATAAATCAGTCGACAGCGGTAATTGTAACATATGGGGTGCGACTTCAAGCACATAGTACTAGTTACAGAAACGACCTCAAAAGTGACGTTTTAAAATAGCACGCTCGATTAGATATGTCAGAGTAATATTTAGGTTTCCAATAATTTTCATTTTCAAAAGTACAAGAGTTCAAACATGACTCATCTTGTATATTTAAAGAATAATGGTTTATCGCTGATGATCAAAAAACGAGTTCTTAAAGTTTTTGATATACCGCGCACTCGACATGCTCCCAAAAGCTCAGCTAGCAAAAATAATAACCTGAGAAAATACATGCAAAACGTCAACAATAATGTTGGTGAATTCATAGGTTTAAGTAAAAGCAGTATTGAAATTATTTAAGTAATGTTTCAGTAGAAAAAGTAGCATTACAACAATTCAAAGTATTATTTATGAATTCCGAATGTGTTCAATAAATCAAAATGTTAATAAATCAAAAAGTTTTAGCTGGACACAAGATTTAAGTAACGGTTAATGTAGACTATGAAATAAATTCAGTAGTCCAAAACATGTATTATGACAGGAAGAATCAGATTCACCAAGTCTAAATATAAAACATGTATTATTGCACTAAATCATGACCAACGAAGGTTATTCGTAATTCTTAGGGAATTTGCACCGTAATTATAAGGTTTTGCACAAGTATTCGTAATTTATGGGAGGAATTGCATCGTTATTCGTAATTATAAGGATTTGCACCATATTCGTATTTAAGGGAATTGCACAGTATCGTATATTATAAGTGAATTGCGACCAGCATTTAGTAATTATAAGGGATTTGCCACCAGTATTCGTGGCTTTAGGACCATTGCATTCTGGCAAAATTAATATGGATAGCATACAATTTTAAACATTGTGTCCAAAGTAAAACATATTGTAGTGGTTCGAAAACTCTCGGTGTTTCATTTATAGAGTATTCAATGTTCTCAAAATCATGTAGTTAGCAAGTAATAAGCTTTAGTAAAACTAGTCAATGTACGTATAAGTTGTAGAAAACAATAATTTGCTTAGTAAATGTGCATTTATTCTCACCCCGGTGAAAATACAGTTTTAAGAAAAACCATTAAAAAGTGAAAAGGTGGGGCTTATGACTCACAGCAGAAGTGAAGTGATGAAATTAAGTCGAGTGCAATGAATGAAAACGCGTCACAGATATATACTGAAAGCAACTAAGTAGATTATTGGTCGTATGTGTACTAAGTACTAATAAAAATATATAATTTATATAGCCTACATCACCATCTCCATTGAGTTTATGAAAATATAATTTAAATTGCATTAGATAAATATTTCGTCATTTGTGTTTGTCGACGTATATCGAATATATAATTCTATTGTCTTTGTTTAAAATACTATTTATAAAGTTTAAAACAAGTATAATATATTTAGTGTTTCCAAAATGGTTTCGGCAATTTTTTTTTATTAAAAACAATCCAACACTAATTCTCGTCGGGAAATAGTGTCTAGTTTACATAAATTTCATCCGATAATTATGAAATATCGGCAGGTTTTTGTAAAATGTAGTTCACTCACGACAACTTGTAGTTTTACACTTCGACTCAATCGGACCCGAAGGCTCTCGAAAATGAGTTTCAACAGCTGCTGAAGCGTACAGAGTTTTTCAGCTTTTATATATAATGTTCGATAACTTTGAAACGTCGTATCTTACTCGTTTTAACTCCGTTTTTAGTGATTCTTTCGAGCAAGTCTTTGTAATTAAAAAATTTATAATTATTTTCAAAAAATGTATCTGTTGTGAACAGTAACTTTTATAAAATTAGTTTTATAAAAGTTTAATTAACGTATAACTCGTAAACTATGTATCTTCTTCGTTATAAATTCGTTTTTTGAGTTTCTTACCTTTTTGGAATCGTCATGAGACGTACTATTTTTATAAACAATAAAATATATGATTTAAAAGTCGAACTCAAACAACCCCTCTTTAATACATATGTATTTAGTTACATAACTTTTGTTTTTTTTTTTTTATTAGTTTTTAGGTTTAGATGAAATACCACAAGTCTTTATATCTAAATGTTTTTATAGCATTATAACTCTTAGTCCATATTTTTGTTCCCACATGATTAGTCCATGATAACAGATTAACAAGTCATTTTACCAACACTTTTGTTATAACTTTTAATAAGTAACTACTAATTACTAGTGTATACATAAACTTTTTATACATATCCCAAGATTGTACAACACTTATAATCCCATTATAACATGATATTACCAACAACATAACATATGTAAAAGTTCATAAAACCATGGTCACAAGTATAAGTTCATTTTTCATGTTTAAAAGTATCATAATGGTGTATTAAAACTATCCAATTATATAGAGCATGAAAGTAAATAATATGGTATGTTAGGGTTCTTAGAAGACCTAATGAAGATGAGTAAGGATGATACACAAGCAAGACCCAAGTATTTATCAAGAAAATACTTCCACAAAACCCTAGTTTTCCATAGAAAACCTTAACTTGAAAACACTTGAAATAAACCTTGCAAATGTTTAACAAGCCTTCCAACCTTCTTAGTATAGCTTAAGTATGGTGTGAGAACACTTGACTAGGTGGTAAAATAAATTGTATGGATGGTTTATTAAAAATGGGGTGAGCCGTGGGCTTATGGAAGAAAAATAACAAAAATAAAATAAAAAAAAAAGAGGGAGTGAGTTTGTTTATGCTAATTGAAATGAGTAGTGTGTTTTGCTTTATAGTATGACACTCGTACATATATCATAAGACATAGTCAAAGTGCACATGAATTTGGTTTCTTAAAACATGATGAGGGAATTATTGAACAAAGTGGTCAAGAAACTATAAAAACTTAATTACATGCTTGATGTACATGACAAGTTGGTGTTTTGGTGTGCTATTGGTTCCCATTTGGTCCTTGTGTTGCCGAATGTAGTGAAAGAAAGAGGGACACAAAATATTTTGATATCTTGAAATGAATTTCTTATTAATACTTGTAGTTATAAATGTGTAGATTTAATACAAAGTGTATAACTTGAAGTATTTATTTTCAAATTTGTTTTCTTTATGAGTAAATTGGCTAACAATAAATTTGAGTAATGTTTTATAACTTTGGAGCATTGGATATAAACATTGGTATTTGTTGATGCGTAAAAAAAAGTTTTGGTGTTTACCGGGTATGTCTTAAACGTATTAAATTGCGAACGTAACCAAATTTATGTAACGATAATAAATATAAAATATTTTAAAAAGTTAATTATTACTTTCGTAAAAAGAATAAACGCTTCTTGATGAAAAATTTAATTTGTTGGTGTACGTTACGTTAAATGTTGATTTTAGATACGCGATTAAACTGAATAATTAAGAATTAAAAGTAAACCAGCGCTACGAGACTAAATAATAGTGGAATAGATATGTCGTAAATGACCTGATAAAATAATACGAAATGGTACTGCTAGTATGGTTAGACAGTCATTAGGCTGCTTTGCAACGACTTCTCTTTTGCCATTTATATCAATGACTTTCAATGCCGACGCTTAAACAAACAGAGGTATCAACGGAATATTTTTAGGTTGTTGTTTGAAGTTGTCCTGATGAAATGATACGAGTGTGTTTGGGATTGTTTGTTATACTTGGTTATATGGTTAGTGTGTTTCCACATAGTAGATTCGTAGTTTCGAGAGTATTATATCTTATTATTTGTAACTTTATTAACATGACCTTCACTTATTGAAACCAAAAAGGATCATGACCTTCGACTACTTTTAAGTACCTTATCT
This sequence comes from Tanacetum coccineum, assembly GCA_026074375.1. Taxonomy (NCBI): domain Eukaryota; kingdom Viridiplantae; phylum Streptophyta; class Magnoliopsida; order Asterales; family Asteraceae; genus Tanacetum; species Tanacetum coccineum. Next base: position 12,122 of record BQNB010083489.1, read on the forward strand.
TTAGGACCTTCACTTATTTAAACCAAAAGGGATCATGACCTTCGACTACTTTTAAGTGCCTTATCTTTATACCTTATTTTTAGATGCATAGTATTTGACCCGTAAAAGTGTTAGGGTGAAAAAAATAGATTGGTCAGAGCCTGTTAGACGAGTTTGGTTAGAAAAAAAAACTACACAGTAGCTTTTAGAAGTAAACAATGTTGGGTTCACATGTTACTTTGCCATAATTGTCAACTTTCATCTCATTATTTTCATCCGTGAAGTTATTTATATAAATTGTGTGTTTGTGTGTGTACTGTGCAGTTAACAGGTGAGGGAATGGGTGCGGTAAGTTCAATCTACAAGCCAAGCAAAAGGATATAAAGAAACTAAGGGTAATAAATGTAGTATCCGTTCAGTTTTACCTCTTTGACCATAAATTATAGATAACCTGACTCGAGTCTTTTATAAGCAAACGGGTCAAAATTTCTACTTTGATTTGTTTAAAATGCTGATGTGGGCAGCTTAATACATGAGCAGGGAAGCACAACTCATCGATGATTTCAATGGGTGGGATGGGTCAAACCATAAGATGGAAAAAATCAGTTTGGAGTATGGACCATCAAGATCCCTGATGTCAGTAGAACTTCAGCTATTCCTCATAATTCAAGGGTCAAATTCAAATTTAAGCACAACAATGGAGTTTGGGTTGATCGGATCCCAGCTTGGATAAAGTATGCCATTGTCGACTCTTCAAAATTTGTTTCTACTTTTGATGGCGTTTATTGGGACCCACCAACTTCAGGAAGGTAGATAATATTATTTGTTATCTTATATATCTGAAATTGAACGTCTTGACCATCTACTTGCGTAAGTATGATGATTGATCACTCAAAATTAGATTTTTATCTGATATAAAACATGCAATGCATGTATGAATTTAACTGCCCCGTTCACCAAAGCTTGGAAGTATGGATTAGAACTCTTCTGCTCAGTTGATTCGTCAAAAGGGATGTTTGGGACTGTAATCACTCTATTGAGTGCCAATTTAGACTATTATTAAGATAAGAATAAACTTTAACAAGCTGCGACAAGTGACGTATCTCTGGAATAAGTTTTCACAATGGCCGTATTATTCGGCAGATGAGGGAGAAAATTGCAACTCTTCCAACGTATGCTTTCTTTCCCTCAAAACATACAAGCAGCGTTATTCATACTCATATCATCTTGCTTACTGATAACAAAAGAAACGTAGTGGATGTCAATTTTCCATGGTGGTGTAGTGCATTCACTGTGCTTGACGATATTTTTTAGTTATAAGTTAATGGGAAAGAAGTCTAGGGAAAAAAACGGGTCTAATTGATGTCGAAGGTTCTATGTAGAGAATATATGTGTATATAAGTTCTCATACTATGTCAACAAGAGGATACACCTGCACGAGCCTCGGACGGACGGCGTATACCTGCAATGATGGGATTGGCAGACACATTCAAATGATTATTTGTCAAGTAAGGTTGAAAAAAGTTTTATTAGACGTTAATTGTAGTTTTGCTGCTACAACGTATATGACCCTCGACGTATCGTTTGCTCAAGTGCACCCACGAATTACCAGCCTTATATAGATTAGTTACCTGGTAGAAGCTGGCGGTAGACAACTTGCAGGAATCATAAGTGGAGATGCCAAATGCTTTTGTGTCCAGATTGCTTACTTGATCAAATGCTTTTACTTATGAGAAGTGCGGGTATCATTTAAAACAATAAGCAACTCCAAAGAAACGCTTAACGGAATTTTTTTAGCTTACGAATTTTTTTACAAAAAATCGCGTAGCGAAGCGCCGGGTTTTCAAGACTTGTTTAAATACATGTAGGATAACAACAATATAAAAATCTCTAGTAATATGAAATGCAACGTCCTTTAGCTTTATTTTTTTATGATGAAAAAAGTCCAAGAGATATACTGAATATTTCGTTCTGATAATTAAGTAGATAAGGTTATAGTACAACTTTTGAAAATAGACAAAGGTGGGGCGGGGCGGTTTTTCCGGTTTGGTTTTTCATATACAACCAAAAAATGCCCCAAACATTCGGTTTTTCTAAAAATCAAAACCGCACTCGTTGGGTTTCATTTGGTTCGTTTTTTCGGTTTTGTTTTGTTTTTTCGGTTTCAATTCGTTTTTTTGGTTTTTTCATTTGAAAATTATATCCTCAAAACAGTCGCATTAATTCGGGAGAAATTTTCTCCTGCGAATTGTAGGCGTCAATCACGTTGTTTTAATCTGAGATATTTGTATTATACATTTGTGTTACCTTTAATAAATTCCAAACACCTTCAACTAATTTATTCACTTTCTCTGTTTTCTCCTAACATAAAGTTTTATTTCAATTTTATTTTAATATATAATTAATGTTAAGTTATTACATCTAGAGGGTATTTGGTAAACTTACTGTATTCTGGAAAAAAAATGATGAACTAAGTTGGGTAAACTTATTTCACAAGGCATACAACTTTTATTCTTATACGGAGTAGTAAATATTTATTGACCTCCCTCCCTAACCCTACTTTCCTGCTAAAACTGAAATCAATCCATGGAGACATTCATGGATTTCTTAAGCAGCTTCACCCGCGACTATTCTCTTCCTTGGACCGAAGCTGCCACTGTTAATGTAACTACTTATTTATCTTTTCAATTCAAGTTTTTATTTACTAGAAGGTAAGTAGATGTTTAACTCATCGATGTTCTAGCTTTACTAAGGGCTCACCTAACTCGTTGTGTATCTTGGTAATAGGGTGACACAATGTAGACAAAACACGTAAAATATGCTGGTTGAGTGTGATGTCAGTCATATTAATTAATGTGTTAAAGCTAGGTTGCAGTTTCGTTAGTATTGATTCTAGTAATTAGCATCTTGACGAGCATTGTGTACATCATAGGAAGTTATCAATCAAACTTGTGTCTCGATTTCTTGATTTACTACTTAGCTGCAAATCTATAATTTTATAGTTGACATCTATAAATGATTAACCAGTTTGCTTGATTATCTTCCTATATATTTTTGTTGGTGACTATTATTTTAATTGCTTCTTCTTAGTGCAACTCGTGCTATGCTAAATTCAGTATCACCTTATAGCTCCCTCTTAAAAGAGAACACAACACATCGCATAATCACTCATTTATTAACAGAAAGAATACACATGCATCTTGTAATAGGGATTGGGTTACTTAGAGTTATTAGATATTACCGCTCCATTAAGAACCTCAAGGGTGTGACTTGGTCCCCATATTCAATTGAAGCGTCAAGATATCTATATATATGAGTGTGTGCACACAAATTTGTCTAACACTCTGTTGCAAAATCATCATTTCCTCTCTCCCACGCGCTAATAATGGAGATATATTTCGTTTTCCATTTTTTTTGTTACAGCAATGGGACTCCGAGTATGCTGCTGCATTGTATGAAAAAAGACTAGCTCCAACTCAAAGTGACAACCAAACTCCTTACATTAAGGACACTCCCACATCACAACAAATTGTCTTACATCCTCCACTTCCCATCTCACACATCAACTCACAAGTTACTCACACTCAAGCTCCACCTCAAAGTGATAACCACACTCAACACACACCACCTCTATCTCCAAGTAGAGAAAGCCTTGTTGATGACATTAATCAACTACAAGACCTATCAAATCTCTTAGCCATGCATCTCTCTCAACAACAAAACAACATTCCCTCATCACCTTACTCACCAAACCTACCACACACCCTCAACATTAACCAAGTTGAAACCCATATTGGGTATTGCCCTTGTTGCATCTTTACCCAAAAACAATTCCTTGCTTTAAGTGAGGATATCAATTGGATTGAATTCCTCCTCACTCGTCCACATCCACCACCTAGGGTTCAAAGAGATTACCCTTCCACAACCGCCTCCACTCCAAACACTCCATCAACAACCAACTAATCTCATAATATGCCTACAAATAATCGTCAAAACCTTTTGTGTCTCAAGCAAGTCAACATTCCTTCTATGGCTATTTAGGATTTTCCTCTATGACGTATTAATATGCTTCTAAAAGCATATTTGTTTTTCTTTTTATGTATGCTTGTGTGTAGTTTACACACATTATCTTAAATGAATGAAGTATCTTTTGCTTTGATGTTTGCTTGCACTTGTCATATTTTTCCTTCCTTCTTGCTACATGTTAGAAATATTTGTATTGTTCTAACTCGTTTTTGTAGCCAAGAAACCATAGCTCGATTCCTTGGTGCCCTTGAACAAGGGGGAGCACACATCAAGGGGGAGCATTTATTCCGTCGATTTTACTAGCAACTCTCGACAATGCCTTTTTGATTCTACAAAAAGGGAGAGAAATGACATAAAACTCACTAAATACTTGTTTAAAAATAATTTTACATTTAATGAGTTTAAATTTTGTAATCATCAAAAAGGGGAGATTGTTGATAAAATATAATGCCTAAAAACATTACTAATATTTTTTCACATCTTTACGTTTTGATAATCACAAAATATAAAAACGTTCAACGTAAAATTAAATGTAACCAAGTAATTAGTAGTAAATTCTCATTTCAACAATTACATCACTTAAAGGTATGAATAAATAAATGCTTAATGCATTTTATGATCAAAGGAAATTTTTATTCAACCTCACACTTTAATAAAATGTTGTAAACATTTTATATACATTACAAAACATTTTCTACAATTAAAAGAAATATTTTTTTTCAAAATAAACATTTTAAAATTCAAATTTTCGGACCTAAAACGGCTAGAAAAGTTCCAGAAAATTCCCCCTACACAAAAGACAAACTGGGGAGGCCCTAGTCTAAACAGGCCACAAAAGAAAATTCTCCCTACACAAAAGGCACTCATTCTTTTTGTTCAAAACAGGCCACATATCCTCTCTAAAATCCTTTGATCATTTAATCATAAAGCTTTGTTTCTAAGTGATCCAAGCTTAATTCCTCAAGTGTAAGAGAAGAATACTTCCATCCACAAGTGAAGAAGTATTACACCTTTGTGTGTTGTTGCAATCTTATTGCATCCATATCATAACTTGTAAATCTTTTGTATATCTTGTATTTGTGTGTAGTAGCTAGATCTTGGCGATCTTTGTAAGTATAGTTAGATCGTGGTGATCTTACCAAGTAGTGTTAGTTAGTTATGGTATAAGTAGTGTGGTGAAGTGAAGTCGTAAAGTTGTGAGGAAGTCTTGAAGTTGTGAAGAAGTTATGAAGTTGTGAAGTCGTGAACAAGTAGTGAAGTCGTGTTGTGATAGATTGGTTCTAGCTAAGATTAGAACTCGACATTTAGCTTTGTGTCGTAAATCGGTGTAAGCAACGTTGTGTACCGTTTTCTCCGCCATAAGGGAGCTTGTTGACATAGTGAAAAAAACTCTCGAGTTAGGTGCTCGGGGAGTAGAGTAGGGCGAAGAGGTGCTTCGTTACCGAACCACTATAAATCCTCGCGTTGTGGTTTGATTGTTCTTACTCTTATCTCTTGTCTTACATTATTTCCTCATACTATCATATCAATTATCTAGATAAATATATTATTCATATTGTACAAGTGTTGAATTCACATAAATTCAAATCTAGAATTTTTACAAACACTTTAAAACCTTTAATTAAAAAGCGGTAAACTATTCAACCCCCCTTCTTATCACTTGTCTTACATTACTTTCTCATATTATTCTATTGATTGTTTAGATAAGTATATTGTTCATATTGTACAAGTAGTGCATCACATAAAGTCAAATCTAAATTTTTTACAAACACTTTAAAATCTTAAATTAAAAAGCGGTAAACATTTAACCCCCCTTTTAGTTTTCCACACTCTAGTTGTTAATGACGTTACAAAACACCCTAGTGATCCAGAAACGCTTAAGATTGATGTGGAACCAATAACCCCTAAATTGTTAAATACACAGACAGCTCACTCTGCCTATATTAAGCACACTCAGGAAGAAGCTACATAAAATCCTCTAAATGAATCCTTAGACTCTGCTTGTAAGTATACCAAACAAATTCAGGAGTTGCTTATAATAGTTGGACAAACCTGCCCTAGCATTAACAATTCTGATAAAAAATTAGTGGCTGTGACCCCAAAGAACAAGGACAAAAGAATTAGATTCATTGAGCCCGTCACATCCTCAGGAAACACAAACACAAACACCTCTTCTTCATCAAACCTAGTTTCTAACAAACCAATGTTGTCTTCTACAGGAGTAAAATCGTCTACTAGTACTAGTGGATCACATCCTTCAGGCAATACAAAGAAAGATAAGATTCAGCAAACACCAAGTAATACTCAGATAAATAAAGTAGAATCCCACCCTAGAAAAGTTAAATCTACTTTGAAAAATAAAGATTGTGTTGTTGAACCTAAAGGAACTGCTCATGTGCAGCATTCCAAGCTTAATGCGAATTCTGAACTTAATTGTGTTAAGTGTAATGGTTGCATGCTTTCTGATAATCATGATTTGTGTGTTCTTGATTTTATCAATAATGTGAATGCTCATGCTAAATCTAAATCTGTTAAGAAAAGTTCAAAGAGAAAAGTTTGGAAACCAACAGGAAAGGTGTTTACAAATATTGGATATATCTAGAGACCTACTGGTCGGACTTTCACTATAGTAGGAAATGCGTGCCTTTTAACTAGGATTACCACAACTATGGAAGTACCCCTTAGGAAACCAACTGCTCTAGATAATGAAACACCTAAACCTGTCATAACATTGGTTTACTTACGGAAACCTAGGAAATCTAAAACTAATGTTCCTGTTAGCAAATCTAAGGTTCTTAAATTTGTATCTGCTAACAAAAAGGAACCCAGACAATCTTGGGGATCCATAGTTTTTGATGTTCCATCTTCCTCTCTTGATGAATGTAGGTCGTCCAAATTGTTCTCTAGTATTTAGACTCTGGCTGCTCCAAGCATATGACCGGAGATCGCCCTCAGCTCACAAATTTCATCATTATGTTTTTTGGTACAGTTAAATTCGGAAATGATCATGTAGCAAAGATATTGGGTTATGGTGATTATGAGATTGAGAATGTTACAATATCAAGGGTTTACTACATGGAAGGACTTAGACAAAATTATTCTTCGTTAGGTAGTTTTGTGATTTGAACCTTGAAGTTGCTTTTTGTCAACACACCTACTTCATTCATAATTTAGAAGGTGTTGATCTATTGACTGGATCTTGAGGCAACAATCTGTATACTCTGTCTCTTGGAGATATGATGGTGTCCTCTCCTATATGTCTCTTGTCAAAGGCCTCAAAGACTAAGTCCTGGCTATGGCACCGACGTCTGTCTCATCTGAACTTTGGTGCAATCAACCATTTAGCTAGACACGGTCTTGTTCGAGGTCTCCCTAAGCTTAAATTTGAAAAGGGACCATTTGTTTGTGTTCTGCTGTTGCAATGGGTGTTAAAAGGCATGACAGAAGGAATACCCCGACAAACCTTAAATCTGATAATGACACCCAACTAGGATAAACTCTATCGTTTACACATGGATCTTTATGGACCAATGCGTGTCGCAAGTGTTAATGGAAAGAAGTACATCCTCGTCATTGTCGATGATTACTCTCGATTCACATGGGTTAAGTTCTTAAGGTCAAAAGATGAAGCTCCAGATTTCATAATCAAGTTTCTCAAGATGATCCAAGTGCGGCTTAAAGTGACTGTCCGAAGAATCAGAACAAATAATGGAACTGAATTTGTTAATCAAACTTTGCGTGAATATTATGAGAAGATTGGTATCTCTCATGAAACATCTGTTGCTCGCTCTCCACAGCAAAATGGTGTCGTTTGAAAGCTGTTAATGTACGCTAATTGAAGCTTGCCCGTACAATGTTTGATTTAGTTAAAAGCTCCGTTATTCCTTATGGGCAAAAAGCTGTTGTACCGCATGTTACACCCAAAATCGTTCCATCATACGCCTTCGTCACGGCAAAACACCATATGAGCTTTTACATGACAAACCTCCTGACTTATCATTTCTCTATGTATTTGGTGCACTCTGCTATCCGACAAATGATAGTGAGAACTTGGGTAAGTTACAACCAAAAGTTGATATTGGTATTTTCATTGGCTATGCTCCCACAAAGAAAGCATTTCAAATTTACAACCGACGTACCAGACAAATCATTAAGACAATTCATGTAGATTTTGATGAGCTGATTGCGATGGCTTCTGAACACAGCAGTTCAGGACCCACACTTCATGAAATGACTCCTGCAACAATCTATTCAGGACTCGTGCCAAACCCTCCTCCTTCAACACCATTTGTACCACCTTCAAGAACTGATTAGGATATATTGTTTCAACTGCTATTTGATGAATTACTCACTCATCCACCAAGTGTTGATCTCCCAGCCCCTGAAGTCATTGCTCCAATTGATGAAGTAGTTGCTCTAGTTCTCGTTGTATTAACCGGTTCACATTCCTCAACAACAGTTGACCGAGATGCCCCATCACCAAGTAACTCTCAAACAACACCCGAAACTCTACCTCCCATCATTCCTAACGATGTTGAATAATACAATCATGATATTGAAGTTGCACATATGAGTAATGATCCATACTTTGGTATCCAAATTCTAGAAGTTCCTTCTGATCAATCTTCATCAATAGATTCAATTCATACAATTATGCATCCCGATCACCAAATTTCTGAACATAATAACAAATGGACTAAGGATCATCCACTTGAAAACATAATCGGTGAACTCCCTAGACCAGTTTCCATAAGGCTACAATTACATGAACAAGTACTTTTCTGTTACTACGATGCTTTCCTCACTGCTGTTGAACCCAAAACGTATAAAGATGCTTTGACTCAATCCTGCTGGATCGAAGCAACGCAAGAAGAGCTCAATGAGTTTGAACGCCTTGAAGTATGGGAGCTCATACCCCGACCAGACAAAGTTATGGTTATTACTTTGAAGTGGATCTACAAAGTGAGGCTAGACGAACTGGGAGGTATTCTAAAGAAAAAGGCTTGATTAGTGGCTCGTGGTTACCGTCAAGAAGAGGGAATTGATTTTGAAGAATCTTTTGCTTCGGTTGCAAGATTAGAGGCTATAAGGATTTTTCTCGCATTTGCCGCTCACATGAACATGGTCGTCTACCAAATGGATGTCAAGACTGCGTTTCTGAATGGTAATTTTCGGAAAGAGGTTTATGTTAGTCAGCCGGAAGGTTTTGTGGATTCAGATAACGCCAATCACGTGTACAAGCTAAAAAAAGCTCTTTATGGGTTGAAACAAGCTCCACGCGTGTGGTATGACATGTTGTCTTCGTTCCTGATATCCTAAGACTTCTCCAAAGGCTCAGTGGATCCTACTCTGTTCATCCGTAAGGAAGGCAAAGAATTACTTCTGGTACAAGTATATGTCGCTGATATTATCTTTGTTGCATCTACACCTGAACTTTGTGACCTATTTGCTAAAATCATGTGTTCAAAATTTAAGATGTCAATGATGGGCAAAATCTCATTTTTATTAGGACTACAGATTTCTCAAAATCCCAGAGGCATCTTTATTAACCAGTTAAAATATGCCTTTAAATCTTTAAAGAAATACAGTTTTGACTCTTGTGACTCAGTGGATACTCCCATGGTGGAGAAATCTAAACTGGATGAGGATAAAGAAGGGAAAACAGTTGATCCATCACACTATCGTGTCATGATTGGCACCCTCCTTTATCTCACAACCAGTAGACCTGACCTACAATTTGCTATATGTATGTGTGCCCGATATCAGGCTAGGCCTACCAAAAAGCACTTACATGTGGTCAAAATGATCTTTTGATATCTAAAAGGAACCATCAATCGGGGACTATGGTATCCGAAGGATTCTTCAATTGCACTAACATCATTTGCAGATGCGGATCATGCTGGTTGTCAAGATACATGCCGTAGCACATCTGGTAGTATACAATTCTTAGGAGATAGACTTGTTAGCTGGTCATCAAAAAGGCAGAAAAGCATTGTGATATCCAGTACGGAAGCTGAATATATTGCTATGTCGGGATGTTGTGCTCAAATCCTTTGGATGAGATCACAACTTACCGACTATGGCCTTGGATTCAATAAAATTCCAATGTATTGTGATAACAAAAGCGCTACTGCCTTAAGCTGCAACAATGTTTAACATTCCAAGTCGAAGCATATAGACATCAGATTTTGCTTTATCAATGAGCATGTTGAGAATGGGGTGATTGACCTTTACTTTGTCAATACGGAGTATCAACTGGCGGACATCTTCACAAAAGCCCTTGCAAGAGAAAGAATTGAATTTCTTATCAATAAGCTAGGAATGCGGAGTTTTACGCTGAAGACTCTCAAACAATTGGCAGATGAAGTTGATGAATAGTGGTGGTACCTATTCAAATATCCTGTATCATATGTATATATATTAAAACCATAAAAACCAAAAAGATTTTTCATTTTTCTAAAAAAACTTTTATAAAAACAAAATACAAAAATATAAAATCATTAAAACCAAAGAAAAAATTAAAAAAATGAAAAAAAAATATAAAAAGCGGTAATAATGGCATGTCTTCTGAATATAGAAAATTAATTTTAAAAAAATTTAATTAAATCAATAACAAATTACGGTCTTAGAAATGTCATATCAATAATGAACAGGCTGTAAATGAATTTCGAGACAAAGTTCCAAATGTTTTCACAACATGCCAAAAATGCATTGCTATTCATTTCATATAGTCACCCAGTCATCATCTTTAAAGGCAAGTATACCGACAAAAAGGAGAACTTGACCACTTAACTGGAATTAAATTATCTGGCATGGTCCTTACTATAATGACAAATTAAGGCTTGTGTTACTTTTGCAACACAATACTGTGCTTCATATATACAAAATAATGTACGAATAGTGCATTTCTTTGTTCAAAATTAGAGAAAACTTGATGATAATGGTAAAAACTGTCCTTCACAATGAATCAGTGTTTTCATATCACAAAAAGAATTTTCAAATCGACAATACGACCAATCAAACAATGACAACAACTCTTTAATAGAAAACGGGTCATCATTTTTGAGGGGGAAAATGTCATCAAATAATCATTTAAAATGCATCTTTCAAAATAAGTACTGGAAATAAAACATAAAATTTCTTGGAAAATGGACAGATAACATTTTTAAGGGTAGTATTAATTTATATTAACTACAATAGATTTAGATGTCATTTGTTCAAACTTATAAGGACCTTATTTGCAATTTAAGACATTAGTTGATTACTCACATAATAATTTAAGCTTACCAATTCTCAAATACGATTCTCAGAGTATATGTGCGTACTAGGTTTTGCAGATAATGAGGTATTGAAACCAATAAAGGGAAGAATAATATACAAGAAAGATAATGAGGACATGTGATAGAATTCATACCCTATTCTCATTTTAGGTCCATATCCAGGAAGGACAAATGTACATAACCGCAGAGAAAATATGTGTTTAACTTTTACTTTTTGGGTGCACTATTTCAACTACATGGGTGTGTATATATCTTAATTAAGGTCAAGTATGTAATCATTCTAAGATACTAGGTGGGGAAGTGTTTAAAGAATAATTATTCTAAGCATGAGAAGATTTTTACTGATTTAATAAATGGCTTCCTCAAACGGTTTTAATGCCTAACTTATTTTTAAAATGAGTATAAATATTTGATAAAAGAAGGTACACAAAGGTTTTGATAAGTATGATGTTTTCATTAAGATAGTCAGTATTATCAGAAAGAAAGGAGTGACATTTGTGTAGAGCGCGCACTGACATACAAGCATGCCTACGCCAACCAATAAACCTATTCTCCTTAGTCCAGATAAATCGTATATAAGACTACCTAGTACTCTCTCACCTACGACTTAACGCCCCTCCCACCTCCCCCTCCCCCCTTACACTCTCCTATTGTTCCCCCCCGCTTCTCCCCACCCACGCGTCCCCTCCCCTCCCCGCCATCCGTTGTCCCTTCTACGTTTCCACCCCCCAGCCGCCCCGCTCCCTCCTCATCTCCCGCCACTTACCCCCTCCACGTCCCAACTGAGCCCCCCCCCCCCCCCCCCCCCCCCTACCCCACCCCCCACCTCCCACACTCATCAATCCGCCCTCCCCTCCCTGTTTTCCACTTCACCCCGCACCCACCTAATTCCCCCTCCGGCCCTTTCTCCCCCAATCCATCCCTCCGCCCCCCAACGCACAAACACAAAGAACCTCTCCCCTCGCACACCTCGCGCCCCTCTCTCTCGTACCCCCGCATCACAACCCCCATCCCCAACACTAGCTCCATCATAGTCCCCCCCCCTCCCCCGCACCCCACTCACCGACACCACCAGCCACCCCGTACCACACCCAATCACCAATCCCACCCCAACCCCCCCCCTCCCGCCCCCACGCACACCGCCTACTTTTCCCCACCTCACGCCACACCCAACCCCCCCCCAATCCCTTCCGCTCTGGACATATCCCCTCACCCCGCAACTCACCCTATCCTCCTTAGCCTCCCCGCCACACAAGCCACTTCCGTACACGCACCGCAACCGTGGCTCATCTACACCCTAAAACTCGGCGCACCACCGCCCTACTCCTCCACGCCAACATCCACCCACTGTTCAACCCGTCCTGCCTCTCTCCCTTCCCCCGCTCCGCCCCGCGCATTCCAACCCTACCCCTGCACACCACCCCCCTCTCGACCCTCCCGCGCCGTTCCACCTCTATCACATCCACCTCCGCTCAATAGCCCCCAGTCCCAAACAACCGCACAATCATACCCCACCCGGACCTCCCCCCCCTCTCGCCCCCAACTATTCTCCGCTGCCTCGCACCCCCAACCCCCCCCCCATCCCTACCTCTAGACTCAAAGCACTCACCCTCTACCCACCCACCCCCCCCGGCCCCCTCCGGGCCCCTCCCTCCCCATATTCACGCACCCTCTCGCCGGCGCGCACCTCCAACTGCCGCCCCCTCTTCCCCCGCCCTCACCTATCATCACATCTGATCGCACCGTCAATGACTTAAGTCCAACAGAGTTTTTTTCATATCGACACTTACGAGGTGTCAAAACAAAGAGCCCCCCCGGACAAAGAAAGACGTATGGTTGAAAACAACAAAAATATCAACACAAATCGTATAAAGAAGAATACAGACATCCGGGAACCTATAAAATGAAATTTGGATAATAGGAATCACCTTACATTGAAAGTAGAACATTAGTAAGTGCTATCAGATATCTGGGCTTTTATACACTAAAGACTTCTTTGAAGCTGCTATGCAAGCACGTTTATTAATCCTACTCAAGAAGGAAATCTGATTTTGGGGGATCGTCTAAACAACATCTTAATAAGACAACTAGGAAGACCAACGGCTTCTACACAGAACCACGATGATGCTCCTCACATAAAGTAACTCATCATTCAGGTCAAACATCGAACAAAACAACTTGTGAATGTATAAATGTATTGAAGACTTAATTGGTGATAATAAAGAGTGCGAGAGAAAAAAAATTTCAAGAAATTCATAGTAAATTCAAAAAATTTCAGATTATTGTACTCAGCACTATCTTATATACCCCAAACATTGTAGGGTGTAGCATAAAAAGATCTTGTTAGATATTGTGTAACATTTTATCCTCGAACGTTTAATCAATTGATATCCAAAATATCAAGAGATTAACATTTTGGATAAGAGGAGAAAATGTGATTAAACTATGATTAAACTGAATCTAATTTGTATTAAGATGTGATCGTATAAAATGGACTCAATACACTCTACACTTAGCATGTACTACGATTACAATGCACATGTTAAGGGGGAGCTTTTAGTGATAATGAAAAACTCTCAAAGTGTAAATCGTTTTGATATTTATATCAAACACTTTGATTGAACTTTTTAATGGTTTTTGAAGGATTGAGATGGAATACCCAAAATACCGACCATGTACTTAAATTTATGAAGTTATAAGGTGGTTAGGCATAGGTATTCAAATCCCATGATCCAGCCAAAATCGGAGGGATCTACCCAGGGATATCCACTAGTTAGTGTAGAAGTCCTTAGGTATGATACAAAAGGAGTAAAAATAAGAATAAAGGAATACTGCCTACTGAGATGGAGCTAATATTGGAACAAACCCAACAAGGTATTAGTCATGAAGTCTCGATAAATGCCGAAGGGGTTGAAGAATGAAAAAGAATTGTAAGGATAAAGGGTGAAAAAAAAAGAAGCCCTCCATACACTTAGTCATAAACAGGTCAATACCTACACTGTCGAAACACTAAGTTTGTTTGTCTGACATTTGAAGACCTTCATAGGACCCATGAAGCTATGCACAACCCTCCATATCCCTCAATGTCTCTCAACAGACTCTTGTTTCAATTTATCACGGAGATTACACGCATTTCCTTTTACTTTCGCACTTCGATATAGTTGAAATTAAAGGTGGCAGTCTTGCTCCAGCCTAATGATCACCTAAAAACTAAGAGCACTATTGAGTCTTGAGCCAAAAGTAATCATATCCATAAATCTCAATTAGGACACTTGTCAAAATTATTCTTGCTTAAGTCACGACAATGTGAATAACAAGAAAAATTAATAAGAGTCCTACGCATATCCTCGAGATTAAACCAGAACATCCCCGAGTGATATTACTCATAGTGACGATAGAAAATCCTGCTTGATCCAACATCAAACACTCTCAAGTAGGTGACCTTTGTGCGATTCAATATAATCAAACACGTGACAACGGAAAGAAACGATGGAGTCGATTCTACAAGTAATCCAAACTTGTTCCAGTATATGGATTAACGGTTGATGATGAATTTTTGAAATGATTAACACTCTCGATGTGTCACAAAACCACTTTAGCAAGTGACACATCGATTGATTTTTCAAATCGATTTTTCTATTCAATCAATGAGATAGTAACTCACTGGTTCACATCTTATCTGCCTGACTGCTTCGAGACTTCTTGTCAATGAGAACATAGCTGAGTTTTGATGAATCTAATGCATATGTGTTAGAAAGATTCATACTTTATTTGGAAATCCCTGTCAAGGAGATTCTTCTTAAATTGAGTCTACCTGATCACAGGTCGATCCTCATAGATTCGAAGGTTACTCCAACCAAACACGGGCGAATGATAAAGCCATATTCTTCCCCCCGCTTTATTGCTAACTGTTTTAATGCATGATATTTAAAGATGGATGTGAAGGTACCTGATTCCAGCTGACTCACAAGATTCATAGCTCATACTCGACCGACAAACATAAAGACATCATGAAAGCTCAAGTACATGTTTCAAGACTTCCGCTACTCTGATACTGTACGTCTTTCTTGAAGTGACAAAGTATTAAAGTCAAAGAATTTCAAAGAAGTTTTCGTCACTCTAATATCGAACGTCTTTCTCGAAGTGACGAAGTGTTATAGTTAAAGAACCTAAAGAAAGATGCAATATAAAGCATTCAAAGTATAACATATCAAGAAAGGTATGACATGTCGTCCAGAATCACAAGTTCACAAGATTGCAAATCGAGATTATGCTTGGTTGATGATCTCATAGTGTTCAAGATAACATCTTTACATTCAAGTTAAGATAAAGGAACAAGCTCAAGCCTAAAGTTAATGATCACTATATAAATCACAAGTTAATGATTGAAGTTAAAGACTACGAGCACAAGATTGAAGACTCAGCATAGTATGCTAGGTTTAAGTTTTTGTAACATGAAGTGACCTCCCTTAGGGGGAGATTGTTAGGAATACGAAATTCCTAGAAAAGTCTAGGTCACTTCATAGATATTGGTAGTTATCTCGTCAAGTTAATATTTGGAAACTTACTTAGGTAGTTAGACCAAGGCCCATGGATAAGTCCATTAAGCCAAGGCCCATCCGCCCCTTGTAAGTATATACACACCTCTCCATGCCTTGGAGAGTTGGTGGGTTAGTTGGTTTTATTTCTCATATAGTTCAACAAGTATTTTCTCTCTCATCTTTCTCTCACTAAAACCTTTCTCCCAAAGTCTTTCTCTATCTAACATTTCATGCTAAATATTTTCATTGTATGTGTTAAGTGATTATAGTAATTCTACACTCAATGGTATGTCTGATTCTTTATTTGATATTTAACAGAATGTTGAATCTTCCAAAGAACTATGGGATTCCTTAGAGGCCAAATGTATGGCTGGGGATGCATCAAGTAAGAAGTTCCTTGTTAGTAATTTCACAAATTACAAGATGACTGATTCAAGACCCAGTCTTGGAACAATATAATGAACTTCAACTATTCTCTCTCTCTAACTTTCTCTCTCTATATCTCTTTAGATCTATACATGTTTGTGTGAATTAGGGAACCTACATCCTCCTTCTTGGAACGATTTCAAGCACACCTTGAAACATTTGAAGGAGAAATTAACTCTTGTTGAGTTAGGTAGTCATTTGCGTATTGAGGAGTCCCTCAGAATGCAGGATAGTGACAAGCAAAAAAGAAACAATGTTGTGCTGGTCCTTCAGTTGTCAATTTGGTGGAGCATAACAACTCCTCTAGGTACAATGACAACAAGGGTAAATGTAAGCATCATGATAACACCAAAGCTGATCTTAACAAAAAGTCCAAAGTAACTTGTTGGAAGTGTGGGAAACATGGACACTTGAAAAAGGATTGCAAAGGTGGAAAAGTTGGCAACAAAGCTAATGGTTCAGTAGATGGCTCTGCCAACTCACTGAAAGGTCATAATATGTTTAATAAATCCTTCCAGGTTTATTATGTTACATATGTATCTAAAGCTTACTTTATAAAGGATGATGATGTTGCGTAGTGGGTTGATTCGGGAGCAACTATTCATGTGTTTAAAGATAGATGATGGTTCAAGACCTATGAGTCGCTAAAT
>BQNB010083490.1:12743-29022 GCA_026074375.1 Tanacetum coccineum
AGGTAATCTTTTGTATTAAGAATAAGGCATTTACTTCCGAATACTTTAAAATAGTTAAGGTTTGGTTTCCTACCTCTTAACAACTCTGTGAGGTTTCATGATTCACGATCTCGGGAGGTCAGGGAAGCTCAAAATAAGAATAAGCCATAATGATGAGGTGAGAGCTTTTTTTAATTTTCAAGTTTTATTAAAAGAAAAAATGAAAGGGAAATTACAAATGTAAGCTTCACCCTCTAATGTTGATTAGAGGGGAGTATTTATAGGTAAAACACAAGGACACTTTGGACTAATTACACTTTTAGTCCTTATGTTTTAACTTAAACATAAACTAGAGTAATTTCCATATAAACACCGTATTTTTGATCCTAACAATCTTCCCCTAATATGGTGGCATATGGAATTACTTACAATGTATCCTACAAGTACAAATAGCTAAAGATATATGCAGTTTGCTTTGTCTTCAACATGTGCTTTAGCTTGAATCATTCCTTCACTTGTAGAGAATACAATGTAATCCGTATAAACTGAGTTGACTTCCCCCGAGTTCATACCGCATGTCTTTAAGCAGTTCAACTGCTTCCCCCCAAACAGACAACCATTCGAAGCAAATATAAAACTTTGATGTAGTTGACAAATCTTCTAACTATAACGGTTTAAGCTCGCAGCGGAATTTGTAGAAGTTGAAGTAAACTACACTTAGCAGCAAATCTGACTTCTTCATTGCGGATTAGTAGCCAATCAATTAAGGGGAACATGCACAGACTTCACACATTTCTTCCCCCTGATCGATACAGTCTATCAAAGTATTCAACCAAAAAAGATGATAGTCAAAAGAATATGAAAGGAAATACCACAAGTACACCTTTCTTCCCCCTGATTGCATTTGATGACCATCGAAAAAATCATAATTTGTGTACGCCCGAATATTTGATAGAAAAATCATGTGTGAAGTCGCTTCTCCTCAGACTTATTCAATACCAACCTCGTATTATATCGGCTCTTTGTAATGATTACTAATGGAGAAAATGCAGTATCACAAACTTGATGTTGAAGTAGAATACCTCAAACTTGTGTCTTATGTCTTGTACAATCCATGACTCTAAACTTATACTGAATACTACAACGTAATTCCTTGAAGTATATGTAGACCTACGTCTCTTGACAAATTATCAACTATGTGAGACACTGAGCACTGCAATGTAACTCCTTCAAGTGATAGCAAATGTGCGCATTGAGCACCAACTTCTGCGTTTATAGATCACACATTGCTAGATTTGACAAGTCTTCATCAACACCGGTTATAAGCTGGAACAAGTTATCTTTAAAAGTCATCATCAAACCAACCTCGACTTTTAAGATATGATAAGTACACACACCCGAGAAATTCCACTTTAACTTCAAATAAATGATAACGAATCATCCCCGTAATCAATTCTTGCGATTAAATCTCGAGAAGAGCCTTTTTGAACGGTTTTCGTGAATCTTTTATCCGGATCGTTTTAAGCAATAAGTGATGTTTTTGTGTCTGCAAAATTTAATAAAGAATTCGGCCCTTTAGCATTTTAAGCCCACAAATTTGGTTATGACAAATTCATATTCAGTCCATTATGAATTTCAACATCAGTCCAATATAATACCCCGCTCATTTACAATCTGATATGTATCTCAGTCCACTTTCCTTAATTGTACCCAGCCCATGATGAACCAAACTAAGATAAGGCCCAATTTATTTCAGTATAGAGTACTTTCATTCAGCTAAAGTTTATATTGAAAGCCCAAACATTTTCGGTAGATATGCTTCAGCTCGGCCTAACTTCTAAAATCCACAACAAACTAGTATCAACAAGGGTAAATATATAACCCTTCATATCAGTAATAAAAACCATAGACACAAACCCTATCTCAAAATATACCTGCCTTTATCTTTTCATTATATACACCGCCACCAACCAAACCTTCACCTCCTTACTTTTCTTAATCAAAAAATCATAACAACAAATCCACAAACTAAATGATCATGTCATTCCAATAACAAATATACATTCGATCTACTTATCACCCGTGAACAAACATACAAACCACAACCGGTTTTTGCTTTGATTTGGCTTCAAGATCGTACGACAAGATCTATGGTAGGTTGTTTCTCTTGTTTTTGAATTGTCATTCAAACGAAACAAAGAATAGAGTGTAACAAAAGTTTTATAACTCTTTCTTTAATTTCAAATATTGAAGAGAACTTATGGTTCACAAGATCGATGATGATTGTTACCCCGTGTGTTTGATCTTTAACGTTCAAATCTTTTGAAAAACATGAATGGGTTCAACTAAGATCTTGATTTGTTGTTTTTTTATGTTTCGAGTCTAGTTGAGTGAAAGAGATGTATTGCGGTTGATTGTAGAGAGGAAGGGATTGAGATAGAGTAGTGGATTTGTTGTGGTGGTTTATGGTTAAGTTTGTTTCATTTTGATTATAAATCGGTTGTAAACTCGGTAACAACCCAGTTGAATCACTGAGCTGACTCAGTTGTCGAGATTCATTCTCGAGGTCAAATTTGAAACATGTAGGGACAAATCTATTTTTGTAGTTGTTGTAGCAGTTAAACACAAATCTATACCTTCTTTCTTTCATTTTCTATCTTGAACAAAACCATTTTCGAAACCATTCTCAGAAAAAGCAGTTATATTGCCGAGTTTGACCTATGACCAAAGTCAACGTCGAATTTGTTCTTTTGAAAATAACGGATCAGTCTTCCAAAAATTATCTCACCATCGAAAATGATAAATCTTACAACATATACATCAAAAATGATACAGATCCAAAATTAGTATTTAATTGTTACCAAAATATGATAAAACCGTTATTTGTCTACCACGATTGCATAACATACAACCGCGATATTTATCAAATAAGCACTTATACAACTGTTACAAACTGATCTGCTGAATAAACCATACAAACTGAATCAGGACTGAAATAGGCTCAAATAAGCTGCTGGACTGATAATCAGAACTTAATAACCAGAAATAAGTCGGAATAAGCTGAACCGAATAAGATGTAAACATCATAAATCGCTCCTGTAGCTCTGATACCACTTGTGAGGTTTCATGATTCACGATCTCGGGAGGTCAGGGAAACTCAAAATAAGAATAAGCCATAATGATGAAGAGAGAGCTTTTTCTAATTTTCAAAGTTTTATTAAAAAGGAAAATGAAAGGAAAATACAAATGTGAGCTTCACCTTCTAATGTTGATTAGAGGGGAGTATTTATAGGTAAAACACAAGGACACTTTGGACTAATTACACTTTTAGTCCTTGTGTTTTAACTTAAACATAAACTAGAGTAATTTCCATATAGACACCATATTTTTGATCCTAACAATACCTCCTTGAGGAACAACATTCTTTAAATCAACACTGTACATGTTATCCTTTCTAGGAACTTTAAGCAAAACATAACTTTGATCAGTTAACTTAAAGTCTGGAGACAAAACAACACATGCAGTATCAGTAAAAAGAACATTATTCTTCTTGTCACACATTTGTGAGACACTGAAGAGGTTAAACTTTAGCTCTTTTACAAAATACACATCTTCAAAATCCAATTTACCTGTTCTTATTTTACCCTTCCTAGTAATTTTCCCTCCTTTGGAATTACCTCTAAAGGTAACAAATCCTTCATCAATTTCTTCATAATCTGTAAGATAGGATTTGTTTCCTGTCATGTGCCTAGAGCATCCACTGTCAATTACTCCTTTATCCTTCAAATCTTGTTGTGGATTGCCCTGCACATAGTGGTAGGAAAATTAGTTTCTTTTGGGAACCCAAGCCATTATTGACTTGGATCTGCCTTGTGCATCAATATAGTCAAATCTTTTAAAGGACATTGATGCACTATTGTTTCTGAAGACATGGTCTAAAACTTTGTGCTTTGTTCTCCAAACCCAACATGTTGAGGCCTTAACAACATTTCCCTTGTTTCCCTTAACTGCACTAAGAACTGCTTTTGGCCTAGCAGTATTAACCCTTGTTCCCTTAACAATATTAAATTTTTTAGTGAAATTACTATTATTAGTTGCTATTATTTTGTTAAAAGGCCTTCTATCAGTTGAATATGCATTATCAATAACATTTTTCATGAGACATGTATTATTTACTGTTGTTCTTGATTGAACAGTATTAACTGGTCTAGCAGTATTAAATGAAATTGGGCCAGACCTAGTTAAGACTGTTCTTGGAATCATGTTCCTTTTTGGACTAGGGTGAGTTAATTTAGAGAAATTCTATTTGTTCACCCTTTGAACATTGGTCCAAACTGGTTTTGCAAATCTTCTAGTATTATACCAGTTATTGCAATCATTCTTCAAATGATTAAAAGTGCCACACACATGACAAGCTTTGTTAAACATCTCAAAATTACTCCCTAATTTTTGAGACATCTGTCGGTTTCAGTTTCTCTTGTTCCCTCTAGGACTAGGTGTGTTTTGCCTATTTTTATCAATTAATGTTTTCCTAGGAGATTTTACTTGCTCAGTAGACATAACAAAGTTTATCTTAGCAAAACTAGGTTTATTAAACATCTTAATTGTTTTAATCTTAGGCACATCTTCTTCCTCACTTTCAGATACCCAATCCTTAATAATTGGAGCTCCATTTTCTTTCCTAGCATTCTTAGGTTCATTAGTCTCAACAATAGGCTTTTCAACTACAGACTCACTAAAAGACTCATTCACTTCCATAAAATCATATAGACTAAGATAAACTAAATCAGATTTTGGTGGCATAAAATTCCCAGTATAGGGAGGTGGGACATTATTATACCCTAATCCTGTTTTACACTTATCCATTATCTGTCTGTCTAGAAGTTTACTTAGGCTTTTTGATGAATGTTCAAATTTTTGTACTGTAAGTTGAACCTCATCTTTTTCTTTTGTAGCCAACTCTAACTTCCTTTTAAGCTCTATAATATCTAAATCTCTTAAATAAATTTCACGTTTTAAGAGTTTTATATCTTCCTCATACACAAACTCATTTTTCTTAAAGACTAACAGTCTAGCTTTTACAGATTCTAAACCTGTTTTATAAGACACAACACTTATCCTAGCTGTTCTTAAGTCTTTAACTAATTGTTCATTTTGTTCTTTTACATCTTTTACACATTCTAAACAAGATGAACAACAATTTGAGTCATTAGATACCTCATAGTTTGTAGAAGAACTTGAACTTTTTGAAGAATAAGCCATAAGAGCAAAATTGGTTGGACCTTCTTATGGTTGGTCACTCCAATCATAGCCAAAGCCATCACACTAAGACACTAAGGCATTTCAAATAGTTTCTTCAACTGGCACAGTCCTTCTTGTAGGCTCCGTGTTCCTGCTGTCTTGATTCCTAGGTGTCCTGAACTCCTTTGCAAAGTGTCCTCTCTTATGGCAGTTGAAATACTCCACCTTGGACTTATCAAACCCAATTCTTTCTTTGTTGTCCATATCCAGCTTCCTTCCAGTATTCTTTAGGAATCTTCTTTCTCTCATAGTCAGCATAGCAATGTTCCACCTCAAGTCTATCTCTTCTAGATCATTAGGATAGATTTGTTATAGATCTTCATTATCAAGCTGTTGAGTACTTGGTTGGCTAGCAAAGAAGGAATAAATCACAACATCACTCAAATTTTCAACAGTTATTAAGCTATCAGCAGCACCTTGGGTGCTAGCAGTATTAACACCCTGAGCAGTATTAACTGCTCTAGTTGCACTGTTAGTGCTGCTTGAGGACAGAAAGGCTACATTGTATTAGTTTGTGGTTGAGTTAGATGTACCATTGACCTTTGATTCATAAGCCTTCAGGTTGTTGAAGAGGTCATCCAAACTCAATGTTTCAATCTCTGGTTTGTTCCTCCACACAATAGTATTCATAGTCCACTCTTGTGATAGATTTCTTAAGAACTTCTGATTGATGTCTTCTTGAGGGATAACTTCACCATGCATCTATGGTTGACTAATTAGCTTTTAAATCCTTTCATAGGTTTCCTTAATCACCTCTGTGATGGATGCAGCAAAGTTTTCCTACTGTTGCTTTAGAAGATTTTTTTGAGTTTTCTTTGTAGCAGTATTACCTCCAAATTTGTTCTCAATAGCCTGCACCTTGTATGAGTTAAAATTTAATTGATGCTTATTAGGTAAGGCCATCAACAAAGTACTTCTTGCCTTCAACTCTGCCCTTCTTTGTGCCTTCTCTTCAACACTTGTAGGAGGGATAACAGTCTCCTTACCATCAACAGTATTTGTTACTATAGGTGCATTACCATTTTCTATGATCTCCCATAGAGTGTAATCAATGCATTATAGGTACTGCTCCATCCTCGTCTTCCAGAGATCATACTCACTAGGTTGGAGTAGGCTAGCTTGATGGTTTGAGTAGTTTGAAAATCCATTGCTTCTTGAAAAAGTAAACCTTGTGTGTAGTAAAGTTTCATTTTATTCAAAGCTTCTTACAAGCTTTGATACCACTTGTTGATCCCATTTGAATGGATCTTGAATTCCTTAGCTTATGCAAGGCTAAGTTGTATTGAATAACTTCAAAACAGCTAAGATAGAAACTTTAATTGTAAATATCAAAGACTAAGTGGAATCTAGTCAATGATTCTAAGAAGAATTTCAATGAAACAGTAATGAACAAGATTAATAACAAAACAGTTACCAAACTTTCAGCCTCAATATAATACGAACACTCTTAATAGTGTTAGGGTTAAAAACCTTGAAGCTATGAAAACCTATATGAACTTTGATACAATTCGATACATTGAACTCTATGCCCTAGGACCTCCTTTTATACACCAAGGAGTCCTAACGAGCTTACAATATTTTCCTAAGTTATCATGATCTTCTAAAAAATAACTTATATGTATCTTTTACAAAAAAATCTCATACTTATCACATAAGTATTCTTGATCTCCAATCAATCTTTATCTTTTCAGCAGTTGTAATCTTTTAGAATCTTTCAGCAGTTGTAACATTGTACCAGCAACATTAACTCTTCAACACTAACAGTAGTAACTTTGTACCAGCAACACTAACTGTGTACAAGCAGTAGTAACTAAGAATATTTTTCTTCATTCCCCACCAGCAGTAATAACTTTACTCTAGCATTACTAACTTTACTCTAGCAGTACTAACATATACTAGCAGTTCTAAGTTACACTAGCAGTACTAAGTTTATACTAGCATTAGTAACTTACACTAGCAGTACTAACTACTTAGCATATTTTTCATAAAGATAACTAACAGCATTATTTATGCTTAGCAGTACTAACACACACCTGAGCAGTAGTAACTCTAAGATCATCATGAAGTCTTTTAATCCTTGAAGCTGTGAAAAACTATATGAACTTTGATACAATTCGATACATTGAACTCTATGCCCTAGGACCTCCTTTTATACACCAAGGAGTCCTAACTAGCTTACAATATTTTCCTAACTTATCATGATCTTCTAAACAAATAACTTATATGTATCTTTTACAAAAATATCTCATACTTATCACATAAGTATTCTTGATCTCCAATCAATCTTTATCTTTTTAGCAGTTGTAATCTTTTAGAATCTTTCAGCAGTTGTAACATTGTACCAGCAACATTAACTCTTCAACACTAACAATAGTAACTTTGTACCAGCAACACTAACTGTGTACAAGCAGTAGTAACTAAGAATATTTTTCTTCATTCCCCACCAGCAGTAATAACTTTACTCTTGCAGTACTAACTTTACTCTAGCAGTACTAACATATACTAGCAGTTCTAAGTTACACTAGCAGTACCTAGTTTATACTAGCATTAGTAACTTACACTAGTAGTAGTAACTAGCAGTACTAACTACTTAGCATATTTTTCATAAAGATAACTAACAGCATTATTTATGCTTAGCAGTACTAACACACACCTGAGCAGTAGTAACTCTAAGATCATCATGAAGTCTTTTAATCCCAACACCGATACTTTCAACATAACCTGCTCTCCAGCTTGAAATTCTAGTGGCTTACATCTCCTATCGGCGTAGCTCTTTTGTCTATCACGTGCCGCTTGAATACGCTTCTTGATTTTGATGATCTTTTCCGTAGTTTCGTGAATAATCTTTGGGCCAGCAGGCTGAGCATCTCTAACCTTAGCCCAACAGACAGACGATCGACACTTTCGTCCGTACAGTGCTTCAAATGAGCAGCTATGATACTCGTATGATAACTGTTGTTGTATGAAAACTCCACCAAAGGTAGGCGTCTATCCCACCCATTCCCAAAATTAATCACACAAGCACGCAACATGTCCTCCAAGGTTTAGATAGTCCTTTCACTCTGGCCATTTGTCTGTAGATGATAAGCCATACTCATATCCAATTGAGTACCTAGAGCTTTGTTTAGCGATTGCCAAAAATGAGTTGTAAATTTACTATCTCGATCAGAAATAAAAGAAACTGGCACACCAGGTCTTGAGACTACTTCCTTCAAGTATTGTCTTGTCAACTTTTCCATTGAGTCGGTTTCCTTTATTGGTGAGAAATGAGTAGACTTGGTGAGTCGGTCAACAATTACCCAAATTGTATCTTGACCAGACGACATCTTTGGTAACTTAGTAACGAAATCCATTGTAATATTTTCCCACTTCCATACCGGGATCATAGGTTGAACCAACAAACCGAATGGTTTTTGGCATTCGGCCTTGACTTTTGTACAGGTTAGACACTTACTGATGTAGGTGGAAATCTCAGCTTTCATATTTGTCCACCAATACAATTTCTTCAAGTCTTGGTACATCTTATCCGATCCAGGATGAATCGAATACTTTGACTTATGCGACTCATGCATAATCAAAGTTCTCAAGTCGCCAAACAGGGTATCCAACTTCTATTCCTCAAACATAATGTTCCATCGGCACGGGGCTCCAGATTCTTAATCATACCACCCAAATCTTCGGTTCCATAATTCTCTTCCTTTCTCGCCTCAACCTGAGCATTTAAAATTTTCACAAGAAGGTTTAGACCCATTGTCATAACCAAGGCTTGAACTCGTAGTGGCTTAATACGTTCCTTTTGGCTTAAGGCATCCGCCACCATGTTTGCCTTTCTCAGATGATAACGGATTTTATAGTCGTAGTCACTTAACAATTCTAACCATCTACATTGTCTCATGTTCAACTCTTTCTGATCGAGAATATGTTTCAAGTTCTTATGATCAGTGAACACAATGCACTTCGTGCTGTACAAATAATGTCTCCACATTTTGAGAGCAAACCCCACCGCTCCAAGTTCTAAGTCATGTGTAGTGTAATTTTCTCATGAATCTTGAGTTAGCGTGATGTGTAGGCTATGACTTTCTCCTTTTGCATCAGAACCGCGCCCAACCCCTTGTGAGAAGCATCACAGTAAACCAAAAAGTTTTCACTACCTTCGGGTAAAGCAAAAAAACAACACCAATTGTGTGACTAAATTATCACAAACGTCACATTTATTATATATTCATGTGGCCACAGGACGGGAAATAGTCACACAAAATACACATATACTTGAATAAACCATCTCAAATGTCACATATATTATATATTTATGTGGCCAAAGGACGAACAATAGTCACTCTCAAAAATCATTCGTGTGACTATAAAGTGTTTACGGTCACTAATACTAATTAATCCAACAAAACTTGTGCCTAATTTGTCACACATATTCGGGTTTTGGTCACTCTTTTTCAATGAAAAAGGCCACGAACTCAACAATATCACCGTAAGACACCTACGGTGGCGCGATCTTTGGTGACAAACACTAAAAAAACCGTGTGTGACTATATGCATATTGTCACACATTTTTGGAGTAACCAATACCACTTTTTGTACTAATTTTCTGCATTGTATATTTTTGCATATTATGTGTTTGTGCGTTTTTCAGCATTATTCAAAGTACGCTGTAAATTTTTTCAAACCAATACGGCGTATCCATCCCTTTGGATACGGCGTCTAAATTTTCGTAACCACTACAGCGTATTCTGTTCATAAAGTCCATACGGCGTATTCAGGATAATTGAATACAACGTATATCTGATACATTAACAGACTCTTAATTTTCGTATTCTGTTTTTGTGCTTTATCATATACCTTCTTACAAAGTATATACTACTGATTGTTTGTCCTTTGTTACAGGTAGTGTGTTACAAGGAGTTCAGAGAACCCATTCAACCTTTTAAAGACCCAGAACGAGTATCACAATTGGATAGAAAGCTTCTTAAGACATCTGGTGTTGATCATTCAAGTTTTCTAGGGACTCGACCTTATTACTGATCTCGAGAATCAGTTTGGAAGAAGAGATTACAAGAAACAATGATGAAGCTTACTTTAGAAGAGTCTTTAAGCATGTTTATGGCCAAGACTACAAAAAGGCACGATGAAAACACCAACTTGAACAAGAAATTACGAGCCTCTACAGACTTCGCATTAAGGAAGAAAAAAGCATCGATCTAAGCTTTGGAGATCCAAGTCAGGCAGATGAGCATTATTTTGCATGAAAGATTATCTGGAAATTTACAAAGATCGATTAAAATTAAGCCAAGAGTTAATGATGAGACGATTTACACTTCTGTTAAAGCTGACAAGCCTTCAATATGCCGCATTGATGCTAGCCAATACGCCGTATCGAACGTACAAAACAGAAACTTATTTTATGAGTCAAAGAAAATGACTCTACCTTCTCCATGTCACTTGAATGATAATTACTAGGGTGAATTGAAGGAAGCTAATGGAGAAAAAGATCCAGAAGCTTATTATACTGATTCAAAGCCTCTTGGCAAAACCTTGCCTCGAAAGAAAAAAGACCCAAGGAATTTTACTTTACCTTGTTTCATTAAAAATATGTGTTATAAAGCCTTAGCTGATTTAGGAGCAAGCGTAAGTGTTATGCCTTATTCGACCTATACTACCCTAGGATTAGGAGACTTTATTCCTACTAAATTAATTGTCAAGTTGGCTAATATGTCACACCCCAGCAAGGCAGAAATGCGAGGTGTAACATATCAATAAACATCACACAAGATGATAGATAAAAACACCATACATGATCTAATAAAAGAAAAGTTATATGAATTACAACATTCTGAAGAAAACAATTTAAAAGTACATTAAACATCATAGATTGTTCTATCCGAACATGGATATTTCAAAAGACATGATTCTTGCAATTTTGTAGACATCTTGACAATTAGATGAAATACAAGGAACTAAGCTTCCACCTTAGGAACGTCACCTGAAAAGCATGATAAAATGGTCAACTATCAAAATAGTTGGTGAGCTCTTAAGATTTTATACACAAAATGTAGTTTTAGATAAAGAGTAGATGTCCGATAAAAGTTTGACAACTCAATGCCAAGTTATCAAAAACAGTTGTCCAAACCAAAATCAATTTCCAAACAAGTTGAGAGTCCAAAACAAATCAATGTATATGTATGCTATAATAGTTATGTGAGGCACTACTTAAACGTATTTAGCCTAACCGTTCCAGCATCCATTCAAGTTCTAGTTGTATTGTGTGGCACAAACACTTAGTACTATGCACCCTTGTGCGGGGAGTGAGGAGGGGCTAATCTCCTAATAGCGCTATCCATAAGTACTAACATCTTAATCCCGTTGATGGGGAAAATGAGTTAAAAGTAGTGGCAGGTTCCAAGCATACAATAACATACATGTTAAGTTCAAGGTTCCAAGTTCAACACGCTTCCAAATTCAACAAGTTCAAATCAAGTTCCATACGTTCAAACAAGTTCAAGTTCAATTATGCACCAAAGATTTATTACTTCAAAGTAAGAGTATAAAAACCACACATCATGCTTTCCACCCCACAACTTTTAAAACATGTAAGAAAAGGGGGATGTAAGAAACTCACCAAATTGAAGATACCAAGATGAAAGTAACGAAGAAAAGCGGCGATGACAAATCTCAACCGTGACCTATTAATAATAATAATATATTATTAACATTCAATTATGTAAAATATGTAACTCATTGCAATTACGTTATATGCATGTCAATTCGTACATTAGGAATCCATGAGACTACACTTCGATTTTTTATTTCCATTGGTTATCCATTTTTAGAATATTGCGTCGTTTTACTAGCAACTAGTTATCGCTTAACGACTTGCCAAACGACCTCAACACTTGCTTATACTCCATCTCTAGGTTCCTATGTATATTTACTTACTACTATGTTTGCCCCAAAGATTCTAAGCAAGTTTTACCTTTCGTAACTACTAGCACACTATAACTAGTTTAAAACAGGCCTGCAGAAAGTTATCAAAAGTTTGGCAACAACAGGCACCCTTAAACATTTTATAAAAATCTGAAAAAAATACCAGAGGTCACACACATCATGTACAATCTCTGTTTTAAGTTTCGTCCAAAAATATTAAATTTTGATCCGCCTGCACATAACATCTTTACAAACGAAATTCTGGACAGCCAACATAGTTTTAGCATTTAATCTTGTACTAAGGTTTTGACTAACTTTTACACCTTAAAAATCGATGAGGCCTAGTTCGTTGGAAAGTAGACTCAAAGTAGATAACTTTAGGGTCTTGAAAACCTAGAAAAGCTTTTGAAACGACAACGTTATGACATCCGAAAGTTGACCCAAATTCGAATATAAAAACTGTCATTTTCATGAAAATTGCCGAAACCATTTCCTAACTAAATTCGGCCATAACTTTGTCGTTTTTAAGAGTTAGAAGCTCTCATTTATACTGAAACGATCGTTAAAACGACCTCTACAATTTTATTTGCTAAAATCTCATATTACAACACATAAAATCATGCCCAAACAAACCTAAATTTTCTGGTCTAATTGAGGGTTATAAAAACCTATCAAATCTTCAATTTTTAGCACCAAATTCACATTCCACAATCTCAAACTAACCTATAAATCCCACTAAACCTAATTACTTTCCCACAACATTCATAATCCAATAGTTCCCTTTTTCACAACTTTTTCATGGATTCCTAATTGACCAAAATCAACATGCATGTATATATATAAGTATAATCAAAATAAAATAGGAAGGATATAACTCACAATGCAAATCAAAAGAGATAGAAGATCAAACACAATGCAAATCAAAAGAGATAGAAGATCAAACACACTAAACCCTTGTGGGTTTAGTGTTTGGCCGAACACTAGGAGCACCCAAACGAACCCAAAAACTAGTTTTTATTTGACCAAATTTCGTACACAATCTTCTTGATCAACCCTTATTACATCAATTACACTTAATTTGATCAAAACCCTTGCAATAAAAAATCAATAAAAATTCAAGAACTTCTTAAATCTTGATGCATGGTAGTTTTTAATTGAAAAGGTTAATGGGGGTTTAGTTTAGGAATGATTTTAAGTTGAATGGAAGCTACTTGGTGGAGTTTTGGTGATGATGGTGTTTGTTCTTGGTGTTGGGTCGTCGAACAGAGAAGAAAGGGAAGGGGATACCGATTTTTTTTACTGTTATGATGTTATAAGGGGATAAAATCTATTTATATAGAAAGAAAAATCTAGGATGTATCGAAATGTAAAAAAAACATTATAAGGGGTGTTTGGTTGGGCTTATAACCGGCCACCTCATATGAGGTGGGCTTGGTTGGGCTATTTTACTTGGTTAATTTTGTAATACTTGATTCCTCACCCCATTTACTAGTCTAGCTCGCTATTTGTTATAAAAACAAAAATTTTAACGCGGTTTCGGCCAAACGCGAATAAAAAATGAAAAATAATTAAAATAAATTAAATGAGCTCTCATGGCTAAAATATGACATTTGTTGATTTCTCGATCGATAAAACGGATAAATATCCAAAGCTCGACTCGCGAATATTTAAAAAGACGATTTTTACTAAATCAACTAAAAATAATAAAATAATATCTATAAAATCAGGAAATAGAATTTATAAGTTCGGAATAAATAGCGACCAGAATACGAGTTGCATCAAAACCAAGTGTTAATTGCTAAGAGAAATATAACCACATAAAAGTGACTCCATAATTAATTAAGAGAGTCAAATATCATACGTTTGTTTTCAGTTACTGACCTCAAAATTAACGGATGTCACATTTGGCTTAAAGCTTTTTTGGTGCAGCTTCTTTTTAAGCTAAAGTTTTTTTAATAAAAGTTTTCATTATTAAATATAGTTTTAGTTTATAAAAAGTTTACAATTTTAATTAATAAAAATAGTAGTTTTTAGATTAGCTTATTATTAAGTTAGCTTATTGCTTATTATCTAATGCGTAATATTTGCTCAGTTTTATGTTTGTCTCGCTTCACTTTCTCTAAGGTAGGGGTGAGCATCGGTCCAAAACCAGACTGGACCGACCAAGACCAGACTAGACCGAGACCGAATTGGTCTAAAACGCAGGATCGATGACCGGATCTAAATGGTACGGTCCGTTCAGGGTCGGCCCGATCCGGTTGGGTCTTTGGTCGGGTCCGGTCCAACAAGGCATAATGTTCGAGTTTTTTGGTAAGACCGACTGGACCGGACCGGACCGACCAGACTGAAGACTGAATTTGTCCAAAATGCCAGACCGAGGACCGGACCGAAATACGTTTCGGTCTGGTCCGGTCGGTCTGGTTTTCCGATACGGTCCGGTCGAACGGTCCATATGCTCAACCCTACTTTAAGGCTTTGAGTTTAAGGGTTAAATAAGCTAGACATTTGTGTTCGAGGATACGACCCCGGACTAATAGTTATTACTTTTCCTAAAGTAATTCTATCTCTAAACGGTAATTTATTACCGACCGCTTTACACGCGTCAGTCAACTATTACGGGTTAAAGGATAGAGGTTATTGGTTACACTTAAGGGTGAAATTAATGTGACCAATGATAACCTAATGCACATGACCCATGACCTATGTGAATTAGCCATTGTCACCGGTAATGCATAGGTCCATGACACTATAAGCCACTACAACCCAATGCACATGACCCACGACCCATGTTAAGTACCCATTGTCACCAATCATGTATGGGTCGTAACATGACACTATAAGCCACTACAACCCAATACACATGATCCATATGATGTTAAATACCCATTAATTAATGTGACTAGTTATAACCTAATGCACATGACCCATGACCCATGTTAATTACCCATTGTCACTAGTCATGGATGTGTCGTAACATGACACTATAACCCACTACAACCCAATGTATATGACCCATATGATGTTAAATACCCATTAATAAATGTGACCAGTGATAACCTAATGCACATGACCTATGACCCATGTGAAATAACCATTATCACCGGTCATGCATGGGTTCTATTACACTATAAGCCACTACAACCCAATGCACATGATTCATGATCTATGTTAATTACCCATTGTTGATAACCAATCATGTATTGGTCGATAACATGACACTATAAGCCACTACAACACAATGCATATGACCCATGACCCATGTTAATTACCCATTGTCACCAGTCATGGATATGTCGTAACATGACACTATAAGCAACTACAACCCAATGAACATGACCCATGACACATGTTAATTACCTATTTCACCAGTCATGGATGTGTCGTAACATGACACTCTAAGCAACTACAACCCAATACATATGACCCATATGATGTTTAGAAAATTTTACATTATGAGCAAAAAAGTTGTTATCAATATCACATCCACTCATCCGTTTAACATCTCATGTATATCAATACGATCTCGACTCGTCTTTTTAACATAAGTTGTATATCAGTATCACCTTGTCTCATCCGTTTAACATGACTTGTATATCAATACCAACTCGACTCCCATTGGCCACGGAGGTTCACCTGCGCCAACTCTGGACTGTCCAAAAGGGTAGTCGGCCTGGGATTAGTCAGCTCGTAATGTCGAGTCGAAAACCCAAGTATACAAAAAGAATATCAACTCGACTCATCCGTTTAACTAACTTGTATATCAAAATATCAGCCCGTTTATCTAACAATTATATTTATTTTTAAAAAAAATATTTATATTTAAATTATCATTATATATATATATATATATATATATATATATATAATTGTAATTTAATAACTTTTTATTAAAAAACTGCCTTTTCAATGAAAAACTACTCCCTCTTAAAATTTTCCCAAAATTTTTAAAGGACCGCCAAATTCACAAAAAGCTGATCTGGGTTTTCATAGTCTTCATCTTCTCTCATAACACTTGGTAAAAAAATAACAAACACTTTCTTCATCTTCTCAAAGCAGATATCGGCAC